>JBBPLG010000558.1:0-17898 GCA_038089695.1 Xanthoconium separans | reverse complement strand
AGAGAGTCTTGCTAGACCATTTATGACCAAGATGTCTAGAGGACAAGGGTTGGCCATAAGCAAGAGTATGGCGAATCCTGGTGTCCATAGATGTGGACGTGGGTAGTACTCCCAGAGTCCTGGTACAAGAGGTAAGGCTTCTGCTGGAGCCTTGAGGTAGTGGTGTCCCTGTCTGTTGAGGAAAGGTTGAAGAAAATAAAGTGGTCTGGTCTGGTAGTGGTCCCAGTGAACTGTAAATCTGTAACACTTCTTGATGCCTAATATGCAACAGATATCTTTGATGCTGTGGTCATCATGGTATAAGAGTGGCACTTGAGCTTTGATGCTGAGAGGTATAATGCGGTAGTGCCCCAGCATCAATGGCAGTGACTGTGAGTGGCAATGTGGTGCAAAAGCAAATGACACCATACTAATGCTTACTCAGCCCACTCAACTGCACTGGGGGTCCTTTCCTGGCTGTCTCCAAGGCATGACTTTTCAAAATTTCCTTTCCATGAAGATATGAAAAATGCTATAACTCTAGCTTGTGAAGAGGAAAGCCAGATGGATTAAATATATGCAAGACCTCTGGTTGAATATATTCATATTCTGGTTCTGTGACAGAGTCTGCACTAAGATAGATGTGACTTTGCTGAGGTGAAACAGAGTTTAAAATGGAGGCATTGATTTCATGGACTTGTTCATTCCTTGGATTGATAATTGTGCAATCTAAAAAATATGAATCAGAAAGATTTGCATCTTAAGCAAGAAGTTGAGAATACAATGCATTGGTAAGGGCATTTATAGTATCACCACAATGCATATGCTCTGGAAGGGTGACTTCTTCATCTGTGACATCTATGTGAAGTAGTTGCTGAGCCCATTCATCAGACTCTGGATCATGGCCAAGACACATATTTTGATGGAGATAGTGAACTTGCATATCTTGCGAAAGATTGGAGTGGGTAAGAGTTGTAGGCACAGTCTGTTCTCTTCCACCATGTGGAATGACAGGAAGGGTTTATCTAAAGTCTCCACCAAACAGAACAGTTATTCCTCCAAAGGGATGATCAGGTTTGTTTAATAGATCACATAGAGTGCAATCTACAGCCTCCACCACATAATGATTTTGAGATGCTGATTCATCCCAAATGATCAAAGAAGTTTGTTTGAGTAGATCATGAATGGCATCATCCTTTTTGATACTGCAAGTGGAACTCTTATTACAAAGAATGGGGATTTTGAAGTGTGAATGTGCTGTCTGCCCACCAGGAAGAAGAGCAGCAAGACAGGTGGATGTGACACAGAGAACAACTTGTTCTGTTGCATGAACTCCAGCAGCTATGACTTTGGCCAAGTAAGTCTTTCCACATCCACCATCACTATGAAGAAAGAATGTTGAGCTGCAAGCATTCTGGACACTATCCATCACTGCATTGTACAAAGTTTTTTGCTCAGCATTAAGAGTGCAGACACCTGCATCAACAATGTTCTACTGCTCTTGAGTGTTATATGCCAGCTGTTCATTGATGAGCTGATTTCCCATTCACCTTGCCCAATTTCTTTGTGGTCCAGGCATGGTTTCAAAGTGACCCAAGGACTTTCCATGTGTTTGGAGCTCCTTGTCAATAAGATATAGGCCATAGTCAAAGATCTCTTCCTGAGTGGGCTGAGGAACATGAGCATCATGGATGAGCTTGTGATGAACATTATCACAGATACTCTCTTTACATGATTCCCACAATAGATGAGGATCCACAGGAGAGCAATGAATAAGGATGACCACAAAAAGGTGATGAAGTTGATAACCCATACTAAAATGTGCTGCCTCCTGAAGACATAATAGCCATTCTCTGTCATCTTGCAAAAGACCTCTTGCATGACAGGCCTCTTTTGAAAGATTCATGGAGATGACCATCAACTGTATGAAGATTTTCATAGGAGGTAGCACCTGTGAGAACAATAAATAAGCTTTGAATGATTTCAAAAAATCAAAGGGTGCACACCTTTGACCACAGGAAGCAAGAGACGCAAATAAAATGCTTCATCAGCAGAGACAGGGATGGAATACATGTGTCCAATGGCCTTGTATTGTTAACAAACCTTCTAGACAGCAGAACCTTTAACCCAAACAAAGTTCTTGGGAAAATCTTGATAGAGGTAGTTATGTGCTCCAGTAGCAATAAGAACAGGATCCTGATTGGCCTTAAACCATCCCAATAGCTGAGTGTCCTTGACATTATTGATGACATCCTCCAATTGAGCTTCAGCATGGAAGATAACATTTTGCTGGCCAGGAAGATGAACAGGAAGATGATAAACAACAGGCGGTTCCAAATGCATAGGAAATTCAATGATGTTATGGCAAGCTTGTTAGAGCAGATGTATCTGGCATCAAGATAAGATGCAACCTTATTCTCTTGACCACCAGCCTGGATAGTAGCACAATCTGGCCCCTTGTAGATATATTTGTGGATGTACTTGACAGCTTTGATGGAGCCACAGACCTCCAGATTGATATGACAATCAAACTGAATCAAGAGTTCTCTTGGTGTCTATTGTTGAATGTGTCCTGACACTTCTGAACAGTTCTTCCATTGTCAGGGCAAGCATAGTCAGGGTACCCATCCTCCTTGATGATGGTCTGATTGGTAAAGGACTTGGAAAACCACTTTTTACACATATTGTTTTCCAGGCATCTTTGAGGGGAGCAAGGACCATGAAGCATATATTTGGAACAAACAGTGTGAAGCTGGGGGTGAATGTTGGGATCAGAAATCTATGCTGAAATAATGGCAATTGATTTGCTCCACAGTACAAATCCTGTCTCATTCTTCCAAGAAGATCAAAAGATACATATGAGGCAGACCCTACTTTTGATATTCAATGGTGTAAACACAACCAGCCAACTCTCCAAAGTAGCCATCATGTACTTTCTTTAGCAAGGCTTGCTGTTTGGCATGGAAGACACATGAAACCAAATCAGGTCTGTCCACAGTTGTTTGTCCTATATATGAATGGGAAATTAAACTTTGAATTAGGATATGTAGTGTTAAAAACACACACCAGGAAAAAGATTGTTGGTGATTTCTGGCCAGCTTCCATTGGCAGTCATGGTAAGAAAGAGATCAGGTTTTCTATACTCTCTACAGATTGTCAAAGAATCTTGAAGCAACTGCTGCATATAGCAAGGCCCTCCCTTGTGAGTTGCAGGAAGAATAATGCAACCAACTTGATTTGTGTTTTGAGCAGGATCACCAGCTAAATGATCATGTATTCCCTGATATAAATCTACCCTCAACTGTGCTTGATTGTGTGTCACCCAACTGAGTTTACTTTGCTCAATTGAAGCCTAACCATCACAGATAAATTACTGGAATAGTCTTCCACCCTTGAAGATGTTGGATGGCTCCATATTGTGAGGGCATACATGAAGCCAATATGTATACCAACCAAGTTCTGTGACCTTTTCAGAGCAATGTGGCCAACCATTGTGTTGTAAGGGGATATCTCAATGCCAGCCTACTTCACCATTTGGAAAGAAAAGTACATAATGAAGGGAAAGATATGCAGGATGAAGATTGCTTATTCAACAAAGACCACCTTCTTGAAGGCATACAATGATGTCACATTCTGGTCTTATGTTTTCTAATCCACAGTCAGGAATGATAGCAGCAATTTCATCCATGGTAGGTAGATTGTATGTTCTAGGATCTGCACCTTGCTGAAGATAGATGCACATACCCACATCAGTATGTTGTGGATTTCATTGCATACGTCTATTTGTTGCCTCTGCTGAATCATAGATATAAAGCTGAGCAAAGGATGGCTGTATTTCATTTGGTGGAACCAAGGCACCCATAAGGTGATGAGGGTATGTATGGCTGACCACCATGTGGAATGCAAGGAGCAGGGACAGGTGGAGGACCTTCAAAATCACTGGAATTAGAGCTTTATGAATCTGAAGAATCAGAATCATCAGGTGGTGGTAATGGTGGTGGTGGTGGTGGTGGTGGGTAATCAGGATTCTTTTGCTGTTCCTCTCTCGTTGCTCTTGCTCATGGTGATTATCTGAAACTCTGGTGTGTTCACTGAGAGCTTGAGTGAGCAAGGCTTGGGAAAGCCATTGTGCTACAGCTTGGTGCTGACCAAGATGAACATGTCCAAGGACCACAAGAAGCTGGTAGTGGACAAGCATGCAGGGTTGCTGCCCATGTGTGCACCTCTCAGGCACATGCTCAGCATGAAGGTGGGGAAGGTGCTGGTTGTCAACTGGCTCTATCCTGCTATGTGTGCATTTTCTGTCTATCCCAATGTACTAACTGAGATTGCTGATTGAATGTGCTCTAATTGTAGTGGTGTTCTAGCTGATGAGAACGAACAAACATGCTTTCAACTTGTTTGAGATCTTGATTACTTGTCCAAAAGGATGTGAAAGGTTCATTTTCATCAAAATGACATATGTGCAATGGAATTTGGTCATCAATTGCTTACAAAGGGGCACTTTCATGGTACATTACTCTGTCACCTGCCAATGAGAAGAATCCAATTTGTTTGTATTTGGCTGATACTGGTGAAAAGTTTGAACCCCAAATACTTTCACAAGATGTGTATCATTGGCTTGGCTAGTGTCATCAAATCCTGTTGCAGCTACTCAATACTTTCATTTAATGGTGTCTCTTATTATTAAACATATGTATCTTGGGTGTAGACCTACTGTAGTTGACAAAGTTTCCTTTTCTTTGGGAACTTTTCATCATTCATGTGGGGTGTATGGAATAACTGATGGATTTTATGGTACAGTTGAACAACAAGGACAGCTTACTTTGCATTTACACATGCTTATCTGGTTGAAGGGAGCTTTGTCTCCTCAGCTGATATGTGAGAAAATAATGGATGATAATTGTTATGGATTTACACTTCACCAGGACCACTACCAGACTGCACCACTTTATTTTATTCAACTTTTCCTTGACAGACAGGGACATTGCCACCTCAAGGCTCTGGAAAAAGCCTTACCCTTTGTACTGGTACTCTGGGAGTACTACCAGCATTGTCATCCATGTCTATGGATACCACCAGGAGTTGCCATGCTCTCACTCATGGCCAACCATTGTTTTCTAGACATCTCAGTCATAGATGGTCTAGCAAGACTCTCCCTGAAGACAGACAGTAGCCCTCCAGTTAATCAAGAAGCATGCCCCTCTTCCCCTCATTATCACACTCCTTGCTGAGCACAGGAGTATGACCTCTTACGATCTGGGCTATCCCCACAGCCATTGTACAGCTGCATGGAACCCCTTTGTTCCCTTATGGCCTAGATGCATTTCTGATCATCTATTGATCCTATTGCTGATCCACATCACCGCAAGACAGCAGATCACTATTTGATCCTTTCCTTTGATCCTGATGGGATTCCATTCTTGATCCTCCATCACTTGTAGGCCCAATGGACTCTATAGCCATATAGGGCATGTTTCATACTTTGATCCTTTTGATCCTCTTGATCCTCTTCTGGTCTTTATGACAGCGGGACTCCTCTTTGATCCCTTGATTCCTTCCTGATGTGGGAAGCCTATTTAATCCTTCTAGGATCACCCTTTACCCCGATGGTCTGTGCACCATCATGTCCCAGTATATATAGAGTCACACTTGTACTGTTGTGTCTCTAAGCTAGTTCTATGCCAGAATACATATGTACTTGCCTGTATTCCTACTGCAACTCCTCATTGCCTCTTACTCACAATCCTATTCTCGTTCACTGGTGTGCTGGCAATAGGATCCCTTCTGAGTCTCATCCACTCGCGACATTGCTATCATTCCATGCCTCCTGCCTTTCAGCTCATCAAGGCATAAACTTGCACTTGCATCCTCAAGGCCCTACCAAAGTCTTACTTTGATCTTACCACAAGTTAGAACAGTACTTCACAGGGCCAGCTGGCTCACAGTACACTAGGTTGTATCACTGCTCACCTCATCTCTCCTGTGTGAATGGTTGTGACTAACTTCACTAGGGCATGAGCTTGCAGTAAGTGTAACACTAATTCACCTTTTCAAAATGATTTAGTGAAATGTTTGGAAGGGTCTCATAATGGTGAGTTATTGTCAGGAACAGTTGAAGCATTTCAAGCACTATTGGATGAAAAGGAGATTATGGATATCTACTGTAAACCTACTGAGACTTTACCAGTTCTACCTCCCCATAGATGCCAACAAAATCTTGTAGCTAGCTGTGAATGCCTTGAATGTGTCAGTTATAGTTCTTGGAAAAAACAAAACAATACGTATATTACTGATGTGGATGACATATTATTTCATGCCAATCTTCATATATGTTCAGATAACAAATTAGGTCATAATTATGTCAAATAGCAAGCACTGCCTCATGTAGGATGTTGTTCAAATAAACTTGGAGTTTGCAAGGCTTGATTTTCTTGAGAAACACATTCTGAAACCTTGGTTGATCCTGACACAGGTTATCTGGTATTGAAAAAGGGGGAATCTATGATGAAGACTTTGGTAAGGCCTTGAGGGTACAAGAGTAAGCTAATGCCTTGAAGAGCCGGAAGGCAGCAGGCATGGAACAATAGTGATGTTGAGAGTGGATGAGACTCAGAAGGGATCCTATTGCCAGCACACCAGTGAATGAGAATAGGATTGTGAGTAAGAGGCAACAAGAAGTTGCAGTAGGAATACAAGCAGGTATTCTGGCATAGAACTAGCTTAGAGATACAACAGTACAAGTGTAGCCCTATATATATGCTGGAACCCGAGGGTGCACAGACCATCAGGGTAAAGGGTGATCCTAGAAGGATCAAATAGGCTTCCCACATTGTGAAGGAATGAAGGGGATCAAAGAGGGGTCCTGCTGTCATGAAGATTGAAAGAGGATCAATGGGATCAAAAGGGTTAAAAGGTGGAACATGCTCTATATGGCTATAGAGTCCATTGAGTATACAAGTGATGGGGGATCAAGAACGGGATCCCATCAGAAATAAAGAAAAGGATCAAATAGTGATCTGCTGTCTTGGGATAATGAGGATCAGTAATAGGATTATTAGATGATTGGAAATGCATCTAGGCCATAAGCAGACAAGGGATTCCACACAGCTGTACAGTGGCTGAGGGAACAGCCCAGGTCATGACAAGTCATACTCCTATGTTCAGCTAGGAGTGTGATAATGAGGGGAAGAGGGATGTGCTCCAGGGTTGACTAGGAGGGTGTGTATCTGTCTTCAAGGAGAGTCATGCTAGACCATCTATGACCAAGATGTCTAGAAAGAACAATGGTTGGCCATAAGCAAGAGTATGGTGACTCCTAGTGGTGTCCATAGATGTGGATGATGATGTTGGTAGTACTCTCAGAGTACAGATACAAAGGGGTAGGCTTCTGCCAGAGCTTTGAGGTGGTGGTGTCCCTATCCATCAAGGAAAGGTTGAAGAAAATAAAGTGGTCCAGTCTGGTGGTACTACCAGTGAACCGTAAATCCATAACATCTTCAGGACTTGGAGATCCAGGGAATAGTGAGATTCAAAGGAGGTTCCTTGATGGTGTGGGGATGCATGGGCTGGAATGGAGTGGTAATACTTGCAGTGGTAGTGGGGAGGATGAATGCTGAGCAGTACATGTCAACTCTAGAGAACAATCTGCTTTTCAGCATGTAGAGCTCCAGATTTCTATGGTGAACATTAACTTTCAACTGATAATAACCCTAAAGACTTCTCCAAAAGGGCTTAAAACTGGTTCAAATCTCAAGGGATTGGGATTTTTGACTGGACAGCACAGTCATCAGACCTCAGCCCTATTGAGCACCTCTGCCAACATCTCAAGAAAGGGCTCAATAGTCAGAAATGAACAAAAAGTGAAGTTTGGAAGCTTTGGGAGGGAATTAGGGTTCAGTGGGGAAGATAGAGATTAGGAAGTGTCAAAGCTAATCAATTGTATGTCTAGAAGACTTGAGGCAGTGATACAAGCAAGGGAGGGCATACAAAGTACTAAAATCCATAATATAATCTAGGGTCAAATAAGTGTCCCAATGACATGTCATTTTGAAATGCTTGTACCTTGCTCCCATGGCAATCAAATCACATGACCAAAGTAGTTTCTGAATGCCAAGAGTGAGTACTTTTATCCATTCTACAACCACCTTACCTGATTCATTCTTGCTCTCCTGCAATCTTCCAATATCTCCAAAATGGCTCAACATTGGGACACTTTTTTGAGCCACTGTTATATATCAGTTTCGAATCATTGATTGGACGTGTGACTCAGCCATGCAAACAAAGGCAAATGATCAACAATGATTTTTACAGGCACCCATATCCAGTCCACATCCCGTTTCACCCATGGACATTGACACTGTTGCTGCACAATCAAATGTCCTAGCTCTGGACATGCCCTCTGAGCGTTCTGATCATTCTACTACCAGCCAGTTCATTGCCACACCACTCTCTGCACAGACTAGTGTTAGTACCATTCCTGCCACACCAAATGCTGATACCCCACCATCAAGCTTTCCAATCCCTAAATTTGAATCCATTTCAACCACTCATGAAAGCCTTGCCCTACACAGTGTAACATCAGCCATGAGGGGTATGCCATTTTCTGGGGCAAATTGTGGGGCACAACGACCCACTCTTCCTGGGAGCATGTCTCAAGTCAGGCCTGGCACACCATTTCACAACAGCTATCTCACACTAACTCCCGGCCTCTCCTCCAGTAATCACAATTTTGATGCCCTGAGAAAACATCCTCATGTGAGTAGCAAATTGCTCATTACCAACATACCTGATAGTGTGATTGTCTATAGGATGGATTAGAATGTTTTGATGAGGACAATGAGGACAATGATGAGCGAATAGAGTTCCAACAAAAAGAAGCACTTCTATTTCTTGACATCACAAGAGCCCAGGGCAATGTTCAGAAGCTGGAACAAAAGCTCACTCAGGCAAAGTGGGACAAAACCAACACCACTGCAAAGCTCTACAAACTTCAGGCTGAGGAAACAGAGAGGAGATTAGATGCGGCCAAAGCTGTTACGGAAACCACGGTTCACCGGCAGTACCACCAGACCGAACCACTTCATTTCTTTTTCTTCGTCCTTCCTCGACGGACAGGGACCACGTTTACCCTGAGGCTCTGGCAGAAGCCTTACCGCACGTACCAAGTACTCTGGGAGTACTATCATCGTCGTCCTCGTCATAGGACATACTCAGAGTCGCCATACTCTCACTTATGGCCAATCAGCGTTCGTCTAGACATCTCGGTCACAGATTGTCTAGCAAGACCTACCCTGAAGATGGACACCCGTTCCCAAGCCAATCCCGGAACCCTCTGCCTTCCCTTCATTATTCCGCTCCTCGCCGGTTGCAGGAGCATGACTCGTCATGACCCGGGTTGATCCTCAACCCTTGTATAGCCATGCAGAACTCTGTCCGCATACAGCACTAGATGTGTCGCCGATCATCTGTGGATTCTCGTGCTGATCCTCATCACCCCGAGACAGCGGATCCCCTTTGATCCTATTTCCTCCCTTTGATGGAACCCCATTCTTGACCTTCCATCACATGTACAGCCCTATGGACCCTATAGCCATATTGGGCACATTCCATCTTTTGATCCTGTATGATCCCGTTGATCCCCTTCCGCTCTTCACGACAATGGGACTCCTTTTCGATCCTTTCCGTTCCTTCCTGATAGGAACCTTGTTTGATCCTATGGATCACCCTTGACCCTGATGGTCTGTGCACCATCAGACTATAGTATATATAGAGGTACTTTGGTTCTCGAGTATCTCTAAGCTAGTTCTACGCCAAGATACCTGCCTGTATCCCTACTGCACTTCGGTGCCCCTTTACTTGCAATCGTATTCTTGCCTACTGGTGTACTGGTAGAGGGACCCCTCAGAGTCTCATCCACTCTCGACTTCGCCTCTATTTCACAACCTCCGTCTTTGTCGCTCTTCAAGGCATTAACTTGCGCTTGTACCTTCAAGACCCCTCATCAGTCCTGCACACCCGTGCTTGACCTCTTGAACGTTCGGACGGTACTACGCTGGGCCGGCTGGCTCACAGTACAAGGTTGTATTACTGCTCACTTTGTCTCTCTCATATCACGAACGGTTGCGACTAACTTCGCTAGGGCATCGGCTCGCAGTAAGCGTAACAAAAGCAAGAGTTGGTGTTACAGTTTTAATGGTTCACCAGCAGTACCACTGGACCAGACCCATTTATTCTTTTTCTTCGCCTTTCCTTGATGGACAGGGACCACGTTACCTCAAGGCTCTGGCAGAAGCCTTACCAATTACATGAGTACTCTGGGAGTACCACCGTCGTCGTCCTTATCATAGGACACCTCTGGAGTCAACATACTCTTGCTTATGGCCAACCCTTGTTCCTCTAGACATCTCGGTCATAGATGGTCTAGCAAGACTTGCCCTGAAGATGGACACCCGTTCCTAGCCAATTCCGGAACCCTCCACCTTCCCCTCATTATTCCATTCCTCGCCGGCTGCAGGAACACAACTCTTTGCAACCCAGGCTGACCCTCAGCCACTGTACAGCCGAGTGCAACTCCTTATCCACATATGGCATTAGATATGTTCCCGATCATCTGTGACCCTCGTGCTGATCCTCATCAATCCAAGACAGCAGAGCTCCTTTTGATCCTATTCCAGTTCCTGACGGGATCCTGTTCCTGACCTCCCGACATCTGTACGCCCAATGGACTCTATAACCATATAGGGGCATGTTTCATCTTTCGTTCCTCTTTGATCCCGTTGATCCCCTTCCGCTCTTCACAACAATGGGACTCCTTTTGATCCTTCTGTTCCTTCCTGATGTGGGAAGCCTGTTTGATCCTTCTTGGATCACCCTTGACCCTGATGGTCCGTACACCATTCAGGATAGTACATATAGAGGTACCTTTGTTCACTGGTATCTCTAAGCTAGTTCTACACCAGAATACCTGCCTGTATTCATAACTGCACTTCGGTGCCCTCATACTCGCAATCCTATTTTCGCTCGCTGGTGTACTGGTGAAGGGATCCTTCTTGAGTCTCATCCACTCTTGACATCGCCTTCATTTCATGACCTTCGTCTGCCGGCTCTTCAAGGCATTAGCTTGCGCTTGTACCCTCAAGACTCCTCGTCGGTCTCACACATCCGTGCTTGACCTCCTCTACACAAGGGACAGTACTCAGCTGGGCCAGTTGGCTCACAGTACAATAGGTTGTATTACTGCTCACTTCATCTCTTGTCATACAAACAGTTGTGACTAACTTCGCTAGGGCATCGGCTCACAGTAAGCATAACAGTCGGCACCATTCGCAACTCTATTTGCATGATGGGAGGATCACTTTGCAACACATTGATTCAAAAGTGTTGCCACACCTCACAGGATAGCATTCAACTTGAAACTGGTAGGTCACCAGTGAGCGAAAACTTATGCATACGAGCTTATTGTTTTGTTTGCAGGTCTATCTTCAGGCTCACCAGAAGTGTAGGACTGATTTCATGCTTGTCACTGCTCATGTTGCTGCCATTTTGTCCTTGTATAGTGTAGCATACTGTCTAGTTATGTTTTATGTCAAATTCATCCCACTGTGGGCCACTGGACACGCTGTGGTCGCCAGCTGCCCTGTTACTGTAGGGCCTGACAACCTGTAACATACATAATGTGTACCTGAAGTGTGTAGTACTGTACATGTTGTAAAATGCTGTAATGTGCTGTAATATTACCGGCATGCTGTTCCCAAATTGGTGTTTTGCTGATGCATCCTAAACACCCTATGGCAATTCACCACCACACCAATCACAACCTAATTTCTCTGGTATGTCCCTTCCGCCTCCTACCCACCAGGATCACTTTGCATCTGCATTGCCAGTCACACCTACCCTAGTGGGATCGCAGCTCACCATCCCAGCAGGGCACAGCTCTAGTTCTGGGCCGGCCAGTGCTATGCACTGCTCCCACAATCTCTCCCACCACACTCTCCCCTCACGTGATAGTTTACCTCAGTAGGATTCATGTATTTACGAACAAATACACTTCCATCCTCCTTTCCCTCACCGCTCGAGCAGAGCGCAGTCCAAAGATTATCATTGGAGATGCGGGCGACGTTCATCAACTGCATCCACCACGCTCAAAGCTATGCAACAAATTGTGGCGTCCCTGTGCATTCTGCAAGGTGCATAGCCCTAGAGTGCACTATGATGGCTGGAAAAACAGAACTGGTGGCATGATTGAGCCGGACCTGATGTGAATTTACAAACGAGTAGTTTACAAAACGTCGAGTACGCGTACGTTCGCCAGAACATCACCCAGCGATATGTTTTCCCGAAACTGCACACTGACCAAGGCGTCCGTCACAACCCGCTTATAGTCCATCGCGCCACGCCGTCGACGCACCGAGACCGCCATAAGAATCAGCCCGCCAAACGGCCGTCCAAGACGTGCAACCAGCCGTCGTGCCTCCGTTTCTCTGCTCACTGGTTCTGGTATGTCGATGGAACGACGTGACGGCGATTCAGGAAGCAGTGATAGATTGCCGTCCATGTCGTCGTCACAGATCTCTTCGTCGTCCCATATCGGCGAGGATGGAGGCACGTCTTCGTCCCTTACCGTGTCTCCGTGCATGTCTTGGTGCGCCAGAAGCGAATCCAACCACGGGTGAACGAGATACAGAGGCTTCATCCGAGTGAGATCCTGTCTCGTCCTGATTTCCACCGTCCCAAATGCAACAGTGTCCGCGCGATAGACACGACTTGCCCCTGCTCGATATGCTAAAAGGGAAGGAAGCTCGAAGGCAATGCACGGGAGCGTCATTCGACTCTCAGCAAAGCGAGCTATTGGAAGTTCGTTGAGACGGTCATACAACTTCAACGCCGTGTCAAGGTCGAATGAAGGAGTATGCATCCCAGCGACCATAGCCTCCATCTCGGAGGCGGGAATAGGCGAGGGGAGGTGCGATGTCGCCGGTTCGTTGAACACGGTGATGCGAGCTGGTAGACAACTGTTGAAAGCGCTGTGGTCCCCAACCCATGCGAGGCTACTCGCATCTCCAGATCTTGTGATGACATTTGCGATCAGTCGTCCGAGGGAAGCTTCGCGTTCACCATAAATGATGGGCACGCCGATGGCCGAAAAGATTCCAAGTAACGAATAGGCTGCATCTTCCACACGCGTCGTCTCCCGCATCGACGCTAGACACAATTTCTCTCGGATGTTCCCAAGACCCGGACGAAGTGCCATCAACTGCTGTGCAGAAATCCTGGTGACTTTCTCCATCTCTGCAATGATTTCTGGGCACTCTTTGTGGTTTGGCACATCTAGATCGTGATAGAGGGACCAATCTTGAGTGTAAAAGCGAACGACCTTGGCCGCAATGTATTCTTGAAGAGTCCAGGCGCGAGTGTTCCAAACGCTAGCTGCAAGGGCACCAGGCAGAGATGAAGGGGGAACACCACGAAGGAATACAACCATCATGGAAGAATCCTGGAACCACCTGAACATGGCGACAAGCGATTCTTGGAGCACGGAGTGATCACCTTTATCGATACAACATGTATCACTCCAAGCCCAGTTGAACCCGGAATCCCGAACGATCTTGCAGAATGTTTGCAACTTGTGGTGCGTCGGTGATTCTTCTAGATCATACACGGTTACGTGCACCACGTGTTGAAACGACGGTTCATTGTCTTCCCATTTGTGCGATAGGACAACGTAACGGTAGTACTGTTGCACTTCTTTCTTAATTCGGGCATGGTCGATGCGTGTTGTCATCGAGGATATAAGCTCTTTGAAGATTGGAAGGGACTCAAACGCGGACATTTGCTCGGCTCTATTGTAGAGTCGGCCGGTGACAGTGTTGATGAGCACGTGTGGCGAACGACACAAGGTTCGTTGGACAGTTTTTCGGATGGCTGCTCGTGTTTTTGATGGGTTAATATACTTGTCAGCTTGCTCTAGAATAATGTGAACAGGTTATCTTTGTCATGACAACGACGATGCAGCTTACGCTGAACACCTGGGTCACGTGATTCGGTCATCTTCGACAGCATCGTCTGGAATGCTTCAGTCGCGTTGTCGTAGTCGCCTCCGTAGTGTAGAGCCGCATGTTTTAGTTCGTATCCATATGGAGAGGATGGGTCAAGTGCAATCATCTGATTATGATGCATCAATGAGATTGTCCGGGATCTGGTGAATGAGTTGCACCTGGTTTGCGTCGTCTAGAGCCTGTTGCCAGGATCCCATTTTCAACAATACCTTGCATCGTTTGATGAGGATAGCTTTCGGGGAGGGGGGAACGAGGGACAATGCAGTGGAATAGTAGGATATAGCGTCACTGTATCGTTGTACATCCGCTGCTGCGTCACCGAGAAACCCCAACCTCTTGCATGAACGCTGCCTGAAATCTGAGAGAGTGAATAAATGAATGTATTACACAGAGTACGCAGCCACTAACCGAGGGCCCATTCGAGATGTTCACCACGCCCATCCAGTTCAGTCTTTAGTTCACGGAAACACTTGACGGCATCCTCTGTGCGACCCAATGCATACAAGGCTTCACAGAGACGTCGACGAACCGTCACGGCGAAATCATCGAATTTCCATCCGAATATCTGTCGCAGAAGGTGAGGTCATGCTGCGACACGTCTTCTCAAGAAACTCACTAGTGAGATCGCAAAGAGAGGTGGACCGGCGTAGTCTCGCATTCGTGCTTGTGCATGCTCGAATGATAGTACTGCACTCTCCCAATGGTCGCTCTCCATCTGTGAGTTTCCAAGCAGAAGATGCATGTACGCCTTTTGGAATTGTCAATGGAGATATTCACTGCGCGGTAGCATATTGTACACGTGCCTGGACTATGTAGCATACGTCATTCAAACGGACCGTAGCTATGATATCGTCTATGCGCGATAACGCTTCGGGGTGGTCTCCGGCCATGAACACGATGATCGCCTAAAGGAGATGAGCATTATGAGGGCAACGAATGGAAATGCAAACCTTGATAAGGAGGAGAAAGGTAACGTGAGATGAATGGTGATACTCGAATGCGATGTCGCAGGCGCGATACGCCTTGTCCCTTTCACCTTTTCCAACGTGGGCTGCACTTTTTGCAATGAATGCAACGACGGATGGCTCGATATTGATAGCCTTGGTAAACATTAACGTCGATGTAAAACGGCGTGAGAGGAATAAGTACCTCCTCCGCATCTTGTAGCGCCGCGTCCCACAGTTGGAGACGAGCCCGGATGAGAGCTCTGATAGCGAGTACATGTGAACTCTGATTCTGAGACGCGGTGATTGCTGTGGTCAACAGCTGGTCCACGTCTTCGAGCTGATCGTGCTTCCATGATTCAAGTGCGGCGTCGTCGATCTCGATGTCAGGTTCCTGAAGAGTATGGTGTAGACGAGAGTTGAGTTTGGTGGCAGGTTCCTGGGAAGTGATGTGCGGACTAGACAATGGAATGGGACACTAAGCGGATAGGTGATCGGTCCAGACATGGAATGATACGACGACGAGACATAATACTCACGATGTTACGAGGTAGACTTTGAAGGCTAAGTTTTCCGTCCTTGCTACCGATTGCGAGAAACCGGTCGTCTGGAGAAAATGCGATAGAATGTATGCTATGAGTATGTTCGACGAGAGTGAGGTTGGAATGTGTCGTCGTGTCCCAAAACGACACCGTGCGATCAGTTGCAAATCCGATGGACGTTCCGCGCTTCGACAAGGCAAGGCACGAATAGTCGTCGCTACCGAAGACCGGCCATGTTGTGACCAACGACCCGCTAGACGCGTTGTATTCCTGGATTGCACGCGCGGATACGCAAATGATATGGTCGTTGAGCCAGGCGAAGCCTTTATTGTTGGACAGTAGGGATACTTTCACATCTATCTCGACCAGTAAATGGCCATTCGCGCTGTCATAGATGCGGACAGAATCATAAGTATTGATGACTGCGATGCGATCGCCTTGTGGAGAGTACTTCGCTGTTACCACAGAATTGGTGTGGTAAAGTGTTTGTACTTGTTTGCTTGACCGAAAGTCCCAAACAACGGCTTTTTTGTACGAACCCTCGACGAGTCTTTTCGAATCGGGCGAGAAATCGATGACCTTGTTCACCATGCCATCCCTGTGCTTGAAGACTTGCTGGTACGTCTTTGCGTTCCACACGAAGATGCCATCCCAGTACGTCCCAGCTGCGATCCATTTGCAGTCTGGAGAGATAGCGACACTGTGCACCTGGCCCGCGTTCATGCTTGCCATTTGCTTGCCATCGCGAGTTCGCCACACTCGAGCATCCCCGCGGTCGCCGCTCACGAGAAATTCGCCGTCCGGCGAGAAAGTTACTGCATATACCTCACCACCCACATCGATCTCAATTGGCTGCGAATCTACTTTCTCACTGGTCAGCACAAGCCCCTCCGACTTATCGACACCTACCAGTCATACTTGGAAGAGGAGGTATGAGTGACATAGCTCGGCTGAGGAGTGGTCAAAGTCGAGGAGCAAGGCCGCGCTCTATACACGTGGTTTCTTATCTTATCGATATAGATGCACTGCCTCGTGTTCTCGGCGCTCGGCTTTACGCGATGGCTCTCCTGTTACCTCTTACCAACACTAGTACTATAGGTCGGGTGAAAGGGCGATGGTGGAATCGCTGTCACTGTTATAGTCGCCCAAGTCGGTGATCGTGGCGGACGAAGCGCTTACGCCATGGCACGTTGAATGTCGGCCAGATTGTTGCGGAGAGCTTAAGGTGTGCAGAGTTCGGGTTGCATACGAGAGTGCAAACCACCTAGACTCTCAGGAAGCAAGTTGAGGATTATATAGTCACGAACAGGACGGGTAAGAGACCCTGTGGGCGTTACCATCGTCTCAGGCGGAACTTCTTTTCGCCGCAGGCTACTGTATTGATAACATCTTCCATGGCGGGGGTTGTAAATGAGCAGCCATGAGGCGTTCTCCGAGTTGAACTGGTGCAAGACGACTCAAAGTCGGTGACATTTGCTGTTCCACCTACAGTTCTGATGACCTGGCACTTCACGGACTGTGAGTGCAGAATGTCTACATTGAGTCCCTCTACCTGCCACCCTTTCGATGATATGCTTCAAGTTGTGTCACAGTTGCACCCACAGGATCGGATTCAGAACTTTGGGCGCTTTGGATCAGGAATTCTGTTCTTGCTTTTCCACAATGTAAGCCAGCAGCGTGCTTCTCTTCATTCTCCAGGTATGATCCAACAAGCGCATGGATGGTTCTCTGAGAGGTGATTGTAAGGTGGAGAGACCTATGGAGTGTGAAAAGACGTCAAATTTGAATATTTGCTCGTATCAAAGGTCAGTGGATGTTACCACTAACGCTCATCTAGAACAATTACATAGGACACAATTGATGTAAGGAGTAAGGCGCAGGTTGAACGTTGAAACTGAAGGACTGCTTCCCATGATTCACTCGGTCGTATCCACCACCAGCAAAGTCTTTCACTCGCTATCTGAGGATGGATCATGATGCATCTCCGCTGGCCTGCGTGCTAGTGGGAGCTTGGCAAGTCTGGGGGGGTTGACTTCTCCGCGCCCCATTGTCTGTGTTCGGTCCTTCGTATGCAGACTCCTGCGTGCTGGAGCAATCTGTTGAGTCTGCTAACGCGTACTGGTCCTCCTCTTTGGCACGACGTAGATTCCCATCGATAACACTGTGGAATTGCCAGTGCTCTTTTTTCTTTCACTGCAAACGAATGAATTTCGATAACAAACATTGGAGAAAGAGACTCTGCCGCATACCCGTTCAAGAATTTCCACTTCAATTCCTGGGGGAGGGCCAAAGAATGCATGCGGGGTCACCGTGATGTCTGCAACATTTTTGACACACGAGTCCATCGTGTAAAGAAACTCCAGCGAGAAAGCCGTG
>JBBPLG010000557.1:0-17916 GCA_038089695.1 Xanthoconium separans | reverse complement strand
CTCCTACTATCGCTTTACTCGGACAGACGAAGGGGGCTCCTTGAACCCGCACCACCACCATGGTCGAGTTTTCCCACGCCTTAAGGAGGCTGGCAAGGCCATGAAAACGGCAGACAACGTCTGGCCCCCTCATAAAAAGATCCACTATCACGCCAGACAGACCCTGCTACCCACCCGATCGCATGAAAATGCAGTCCAGTTGAACTGAACCAGCGAAAAATGCCATGATTCCCACTACGAAAATTTTCCAACCAGATATCGACGACAACGGTCGAATACCATCCTGCTCATAGTGTAATTACAACACGAACACCCCTAAGCAACTAACAATGAACGAAAGCAAATGCACCCGCTGTGAAAACCACTGACTCCCCATCTCCACCCGGCGAGACGACAGATAAGGGACTAAATAATGGCCCAAATATACTGACCGTATACGGGACAGGAAAGCCATCATTCCCAACATTTAGTGGAGATCTATTCAGGTCTGGATGAACCGCTGGGTAGGACCCAAAGTCAATAGGACACTATAACGCGCCGGGCGTACTAGTCACCCTCACGACACCATCCCCGCGATAGCCGGTTAGCTACCCCTAGCCCGCCCGAGATGTCATACGGCGATCGCTAAGCAAGATGGCATATCGATAACAACATTAATTCTCCACCATCCCATGGTCTGACACCTCCCTATGGCTCGAACCTCCTCGGATGTAAAGGAGGACAAGTTGATCACTATATATACGTGATATTACTATGTAACTCACTCATTATTGGCTATGCATCGCACACAATGTAAAATGCCACTTCACTGCTCCCTTCAGCAGCAATATCATCACGTGCTTTGCAGATCGTTGCAGCCGCGGTCGACCCGTGTATGTGTGTGCAATGTGGTCACTGGTAACGACGACTACGGTGGAGGGATCAGGAGCCACTTGTTCGACCCTTTTCGCGTCTCGCAAACATCCGAATGGAAAGCGTACGAACCGATTAATCGTTGTCGCGTCGCCGCGTCGGCAGTGTTGCGTTGTGTGGCAAAGAACGACTCGCACTAGGTTCAATCGATCAACTTGGGATACAATTTGGAAAAGTTCGCCACCAATTACTTGCTTACTAGGTGTAACCATGTCTCAGGATAACCAATACCCAATACGGGTCCAGGGTTGCAAGGAGTGCCTTCAAGTTGATATATATAGGTGTAGGAATCGATATAAGTGACTCTAGGCGAGTCAGGAGTGAATGTGAAACAGGGATCGTTGTCTGGAAAAAAAAATCAAGGGATGGTGTGGACCTCAATAATGGGTATAAATAAACGAAGCATCACTGGATGTATTACACACGCACTATTATACGGAAAGTTCACGTGTTGGATCCAATAAACGAGTTGCATAAACACCCGAATAGCATTAGGAACGAATAAGTTGTCGAAACATGACCCTAGCACCCTAGCAGGGGCATCACCGAGAAAATGGGTCTACAAATCTGGCTCCTGAGCATCAAAAGCCCTGAGGCACACCCTGTTTTGTGGTAGAACGGCTAATGTTCGGGACCGTCATCAGCATCGTGTTCTTCTCAATGTCCTACCACAACCATCACCGTCCGATGAGCCCGATACAACTGAATCTACTCAAAATGTGAAACCCACCTGATGCACGTACAAGACCGAGTCCCTTTCTCCATTCTCAGTTGGGTGCAGACTTGTACTCGTAAACATAAAAGTCCCCTCTCTACCTCGAACATATGCTCTCGCGTTCAAATTGGCAAGAAGGGTGTTACAATACCCTGGACAAATTGGGAGGACGAACAAAAGGTAGTACGGCGGGAAGAGGTATAGCTTATTTCATTGTGGATTAGCGAGCTACGTGGTGACGAACAAGACGTACCAAGATGATGGTCAAGAGAGCGGACAAAGCAGTCCACGTACCCGTATTCACCGCAAACATGATCAGGCGTTGCAACATACGCAATGTACTTGCAGACGAAATTAGTTCAGATGCATGTCTATTTCAACACGGTAATCAGCAGTGTACACTTACCCTTCTAAATTGGTATTGGTTTGCTGGCGAACAAGTAAGAATGTCATGAGAATGGCGATCACGATATCCGCTCCAGCAATGAGAGCGAAAGACAAGGTGCCTAGGGTCTGTGTAGAACACGTTTAGGGCATGGCTCGAACGTGGATCTAAACCATACGCCTACCGCAAATATACCGCTACTGAGTGCGCCGAACCCAACAACATGCAAACTAAAAAGAGTAGAGCAGTCATCGGCATTTTCTTAAATACAGAGAAGAAATAAACGAACCCATTCGAAATGTACAATGCTTTGCTCGAATAAACTAGGTTTGTGATCCTCAGTATCGACTTGGGACCGCACGAGTAACAACAACATACTGATAGTAGACACTGATATATAGAGAAACCAGTTAGACTTCAAACTTCCGACATCTAGAAGGTCTCACCGAACTCAGCGAGCGCGACGGGAAGCTACATCACAAGGTTAGATTGAGACCGGAACTCCTCAAGTGCACGCCTCACCCATATAAATGGTATAATAATGTTCTTCCCGCCAACTGTACAACTATGAGTAATGGGCAAGATAATCGAATGTTGCACACACAAATGTAGATTCGATGGACGAAAAAGCCTTGTGTCGGTACTGCCACCAGCGTCTGAAAATATCAGCACTTGATCCAATCATCGGGCTAGAAAGACAGATAGTTACCATAAGAAGATGTAGTAGCTATTGATTGTTAGCATGCACTTTAACACAGCGACTACGAAACATACGGCAAGTTCACTGAATAGGATATCAACAGGCAGGACATGGACATCTGAAAACGACGACTCACGGATTCCCAGTGGCAAGTGGTGTTGAATTCATCATCCCTGCCACGATGTATTTGTAAACTATATGAAGTACAGCATGAACCAGATGGCTGAGTGTCGTGTATGTTGTGAAACGAACCACCAGCAACAAGGAGGGCCTCGTAAATCGTATTGAGTGCCCTGTAGTGAGGCATGAGCTGCGTGGCAGGTTGAAGTGAGATGGAACTGTACCACATAGTTGCTACCTGAGAAGGACGTTAGTATGTTTACCAAGTGTCATTTTATAACAGTCTCGTAGGTTGACCTACTAGGATCTTTGTGCGTAAAGGATCGTTCTGATAGCTAAAGGGGGTAAGGAAGCGGAAACCCACAGAAGGTGATCCTCACTGGATATAGTAGAAGAATCTTTACGAGTATCATGGATTGTTTCATGTGACTAAACCATGATGAAAGTGATACTCACGTTTGCATGCATGTGACACCATAAAATGCGGTTGCCAAGATGGTCCCAAAGTAGAACGAACCGTATATCGGGGCGAGCGGGTTGGTTGACATGGTGCTAACTCAGAGGGAAAGGGAAGTGGGGTGAAGGGCGAAAATTGGAGCGACTCAGCCCGTACTTTATATTACAATCAATATGTGTACTCGGCAAACTTGAAACAGCAGCTGGGTTCCAATGAATTGCGGCGCTGTCACGCGTAGTACCTGTAGTAACAATATGTCAGTGTCACAAAAGACTGCAATCCAAACACTCGACGGGCACATTGATCGCTAGAAAAGAGAACTGAATACAGCGGAAAGGTGACTCGGAGAACGGGGATGGTACCTGGAAAAGAGAAAGCACGAACGACGAGGTAGCTAGCTATAAACTGGCAGGGAAGCCTGACAAATTATTACTCACTGAGGGCTCGCTCAGGGCTTGGTAAATGCAGAGATCACTTGGTCATGACACAAGTTGTACTTCATAGCAGGTTTTTGTGTCGTGCACAACCACCTGTAATTTGAATTTTGCATTACCCGTACATTACTGTCCTAGTGTCCCTGGATCCTCTTCTACTCCCATGGCTTCCAGGCACGGAAGTGCGTTACGGTCGTTCGTTCGCTGACGCACGATCTACTGCTTCTCGAAGTTCTTTCTTTTCTCCAATGCTGGCCATAGTTGCCAGTGGCACGTGATGTAGTTGTTCTGAGTTCAACGCTTTTTCGTCTACTCGATTTCTGGGTCTCGCCCGCTGACACCGCACGCGTCATGTCTGTGCCGCAGATGTCGTGGAATGACAATGGCCAAATGTCATGCACATGCACCACGAGGTGTGTGGTCACTGGGCTTGGCGACGGAGAGTGTCATGAGTTTTAAATCAGAAGGCCGCAAACCGTCGACAACTTCCGAGGAACACGATTGCAATTTACTCACTCAGAAGGCACGAGTCTAGCTCTCATACATCATAAATCAGTTACGAGCTCAAGTTGTTTACGGCAAGCATAGGCCCGACGTACTCGATGGGTAAGTTCAAATTCCAACGAAGCAAACAAGATTGCGCTAACATCGGGAAAACAAGTTCACGCCATCAACTCCCTCAACCGTCCCTTGTCTATCCTCGGCACAAAATCAGCCTCAAATAGCTTAGTGGGGAATGCGACCGCATCCGTAAACCCATCTGGTCCAAAGTCGGTCGTCGCACCGGGTAATCCGAAACGACCACGTGGCGACGTGTTGGCCAGGACACACTCGTGTGTCGGGACATAGGGACGAGTAGTGCATTCCAACAAATGCGAGACGTACCTGTGGCCAAACCCATACGTGTAGAAATGCATGTCGGTTCTGACGCCCCCTTCTTCAGTCAGCCAACGCTGAGGATTGAATGTCTCTGGATCTGGGAAGCAGCACGCCTCCAGCATAAATACCTGGAGCTGTGGAAGCATGTCCCAATCTTCGAAGGTTGGTACTTGATGCCATGTCGGAATCGCGCAGCATACTATCACAAAAAGTCAACGTACTTTTTTCTTTTCCGACCACCTCATCCAGCTCTTCTTGGACACGTGCTTGTGCGTTAGGATGACAAGCCGTCACCATGATCATCATGCTGAGTGCGAATGATGTCTGGAAGAACGCTTTCTCAGGCCATTCGGACGCGTAGAGGTCAACAACATACTGTGTCTGAACCTGCGCATAAGAAAGTGCCAGCGAGATAAGCCATCTCATTCTCCGATAACTGATGGTATGGTCGTCAATATGCTCTAGGAGCGTCTTTCCAAACGAGTTTCCAGCCCTGTTCGCAGCCTAGAACAACACACCCAGCAAAGCGAGAACGCCCCTCGGCCTGCTCGACCATGAAGAGTCACGTACCATATCATTTCGGACTCGATCTAGCTGGTCCCGGTAGAGCGAAAGCTCGTATTGATGGAATGCTTTGAGCTGTCAACCATTCCCAGGCAGGTGCCTCAACCATGGTACACGATCCACGGACCACTAGACATGGAGCATTGTTGAATGTTTGAACATTAAGCTGCCCCTCCAATCGCGCGATAGCGATGGACATGCCAAGGCAAATTGTCAGGGTCTTTTCAATCTGGCCGAGTCCGAGCGTCGGTATGTTCCCACGTCCTGTTGTTTAGTCCTAGTCAGCGTTCGTCACATGTTCTCGTTGCCTTTCTTTCTTCCCCAGCGTTAAGCTGGTCTTTTGCTAGGTACGGTACTGCTTGTGTTTTTCGTGCATATTCAACGGTCTTTTGCTAGTGACCAACAGACGGATGCGGCGGTCATTGGCGGTCGTGACACAAATTGGGCATATTGCATTTACGCTTGATGGTGTTATTGTACGAGGGCCGCTTGGGCATTTCTATGTTCTGCGCGTACGATCTTCAGTCAACACTTTGGCACGAATAACTTGGCCAAATGGGCCTTTACGGGTCAGCATTCGAGCAGGAATTAGGATTCCGAGGCGTTCGAGGGGATTCCGAGCCGCGTGTGATACGTGGCAGAATGGGGATAACTGAAACACCTTCTGTTATGTTAGCTAAGCATCAACACTCGTACGCATGGCACTCAGCGTCGTACACGGATTTAAGAAAGCCTCGGAGTCCAATCCTCACTGCGTAAGTAAAGAGAAACAACATCTTTCTTTGCCCATCTACTCCAACCCATCTAATTCGATCAGACCACGGCAGATCCCGTGGACTGAGTAGCATTCGCAGCGGCGAACGTCACTCCTCCGGCACGATCTAACAGAAACAATTGCAGTCACATCCAACGTTCGACCCACTTGAATCACGACAACGCACCCGACCTGTGACCCCCAGCCCCTTGTTCGGTGCTAGCACCGCCAGTCTTCCACGATTCGATGTGCGTCGTCACTTCACCGAGAATGTACGTTCTGGCATTCAGATTGGCGAGAACCGTGTTACAGTAGATTGAGCAGAGCGGAACGCCAAACACCGTGTAGATTGGGCTGGACGGATAGAGATGCAGCTATCATTGTTTGTGTTGGGGAGTTTTCTTTAGACAAGAGTATGCCACCGAAGTAGGACACACCAGAATAAGCGTCAAGAGCGCAAACGCCGCAGACCAGATACCCGTATTTACCGCAAACACTGTGAGCCGTTGCAAAATGTTGGCCATACTGGTAAACCAACACTGATGAAAAATTCCGGTAAGCAAGAATTGTGAGCTCACCCAGACAATATACCGGTGGATCGCTTGCGAACAAGCAGGAACGTCAGGAAGGCGGCTATCAATGCATCTGTCGCGGCTCCGACAGAGAGAGACGAAATGGAAAGACGCTGCCTGAATGCAGATTACTAGTCCGAAGAATGAAATTTAGACCTACCACAAGGAAAGCATCGCCCAATACACCGAGTTCAGCAACATGGACGCTGAAAATGTAGATTAATACGAACAAGCTGCATCTACGCGAAGAAAAAAGACCGAACCCGCTTGAACCATAGAATGCCTTTACTACATAAACTGAGCACAATGATCAGATGACCGATATGAATGTGATGAATGTTCACTTACCAAAGGTTGACACTGAGATGCATGACATCTATTAGCCTTGAGCTCTGTGAGCGCCAGTAAAGCCTTACCGAGCTGGTAAATCGCTAGAGGAACCTAGCCAACGGGGATCGTTTAAGTGACATCTGACATTACTAAATGTCTAGGTACATTCCTTACCCATATAAGTGGCGGCACCATGCTCTTTTCGCTGACTAAACTCTGTGAGCGCATGAGAAGAAGAGGGATCAACGGTCCCTACGCACAAATATAGATTCTATAAACAAAAAAGCCTTGTGCAGAGACTGCAACCAGGACCTGTCCGAAGTGAGACTTAGCTTTGCGAGTACAAAATATAAAGTCGCACCGTGAACAGTATCTCTATCTACTACTAGTCGGTAAATGTTTCAAAGATGCCAAGAACAAAACTCACAATGAGTTCACTGGGTAAAATATGAGAGTGAAACATGGGATTCTGAGCACCAAATGACCCACGACACTCCATTCAGTATTGACAATGGGTCCACTAGACCAGCCATGATGTATTTGTATGCTACGTGGGATAAGATAATGGGGTTGACGAGTGGAGGAAATCGTATGGGTGAAAACTCACAACCAGAGATAACCAATGCATCATGAATTGTATCGAGTACCCTGTGGAACATCGGAAATGATCGGAAACCAAAAAAAAAAAAAAAGAATCCGTACCATAGAAATGCTACCTGAGGAGCACATTACATTATCGCGCTAGACATACTGACAAGTCAACTCACAAAGCACTTCATGCGCAAAGGATCGTTCGGATAACTAAGTAGAAGACGTCAGATGCTGGGGAAACGATCGCGTAACAAGGTTCATACTGGACGTAATAAAAGAATCTGCCCAATCGACGACAACGAGTTATGTACTGGATGAACGTGATGCGTTTCAAAGATCAAACTCACGTTTGCATGGATGTGATACCGTAAAAGGTGGTCGTCATGATCGTAGAAAAGTACAAGGCCCCATAGATGGGTCCGGATAGTGCGTCGAGTGAGTTGCTTGACATATAATTGGTACCCCTTTGAAGGGCTTCAGTTGGCGAGAGCGGGGAATGTGGTGAAACGGCAACAAGGACCCTGACCACTTCATATATATAGCCGCATTACAAGTCCGACACATTAGGAATGACCGCACAGTGATATTCAGTGGTAAAAAGGAAGAACCGAGCTTGAGGTTCTTCGCAAGCAGGTTCTGCCCTCACCCCTTAAACTTAGTTGTAATTGGGCCCATCGGGTCAAACTTTGAGAGCAGGAACATTCCAGCAGAACGGAGATACTCGGAAGGGAACAAGAACATCCATACGAATTCGCGGCTTGAAAGCTTGATCCCCCGCCACTTGGACGGACAACAACAAGATCACGTTAGTTGGAGCGCGTCGCTCGACGTGCGCTAACTACACGTAGAAAAAATTACTCACTCAAAGTTGGCTACACAAACTTGAGGTATGGTCACTAGTAACTACGACTACGTGAGCGTCTCACAATCATCCGAGGAACTGAAATGGAAAGCTTACGAACCGAATAAACAACTAATGGAGGCGAGGGCAGTGCGATGGTGACGAAGCGCCATTGGACAGGCAGTACGTTCAATTTCAACATGGGGGCACAATGTGCAAAAGTTCACCACAAATTATGTACTTGCTTACTAGGGATAGATTAGAGCCCCACTGATAAGTATGTAACTGACTACGTGTGTCAAGATGCCAGTGAATCCCCAAGTTGACCAACTGAATACTGATGTGGTGTTGTAAGTAACGCGGCCGCGTCTGAGGGGCAGTGGTCTGAGAGGCGAGGACGAAATACGGTATTGCATAGGCCCAGCAACATCCAGAACGAAGCATCACGAGGGCCGTCCGCTGGCCTTCCTGACACAGTGGATAACTTGATCTTTCCAACGACGCTCGTACTCCCTTTCACGCAGGGGCAGCCATTGCATCCCACCGGCAGAGAAGGAAAACCAGTGGCCCGGGCGGCGATCCGCTATCGCAGCAAAAAACACGACCATGGCCGGTACAGAGTCTTCTTCGACCACCGAATCCAAGACGTTCATCGAGAACAATCCACGGCTCTCCAGAGAGGGCGGACCTTGTATATGGTCTCTTCCCAAAGTAAGTCTGGCACTGGGTCTTTAAACGTCTGATGTGTTCAAATCCCAGAGCGAACGGATAGCAGCGAGGATAGCAATGACCAAATGAGTAAGTTGAACCAAATGCCTGTAAACAGGAGCAAACATCGCACGCCGGGATCCCGTCCCACTTGGATGTCACTTTGCCTTGACATCGCGTGTACCTTCTTTCTCAGACTCTTCACGACGCTCCAACTTACCAGTTAAACATCGTCAGTCTCAAGCTATGACATCCAGATTTACGTCCATATTGAACGTCCATCAGCAGCTAAGACTAAAGATGGCTTTATCACCGGTGCAAACTGTCGACATGGAACTGGCGCCATGCCATTTGTTGTCACTGAATAGGCATGCACTTAAAAGCTCTCGCATGTCCAGCTCTCTGGTCCTACTTTTCCATCGTCTCTCCGTGCTAGAAAAAGGAGTTATTGGCCAGATCGAAGCAGGCACCATTGAAGTTACAGGTTAAACTATTATTATTCCCAAAAGCACCCTCGTCTAGCGAGCAAGTTACGAACCATCTAAGCGGATCCAAGAGCTTGACCTATACTTCCGCGATGGGGTATCGATAACGAAGTTTATTCCTGGCTCTTCTCATGCCCATCTCGCTTGCAAACTCTCAAAATCGTTGTCAGCTGGACTCCGGTGCTGAGCGGTTCCCAGTGTTCTTTGATGGGGACACGCCAACACTTCGTATACTTGAACTTTCAAACTATTCAGTACCGTGGTATTCGTTCAATCCGAGGATTGACAACTCTCGGTCATTACAACGTTCGTCTTCCATTTTGGAAAAATATGGCCGAGTTCCTGGCCACGCTACGTTCCATACAATATTTCCTTTATACTACCACTGCCTTTCTCTCAGAGTCTCTGCCAATGCTGATTTACCCCATCTTTCTCGCCCTTTGATCGTTGCTCTCTCAACAATTATCGAATTCATCGCTTGCGTAAACATCCCATTCAAGATCGAACTCAGGCCATGGTCTTTTCGGTTCTTGAAAAACAATTAGGCTACTCAGGATACATAACATATCAGCCCAATGGCCTTTCGTTCCGTGTACTCGATCTCGATCTCGATCCTTTGATCTGGGGATCCTATATTCCTCTCAAAATCAGTGTTTGGTTAGGTTCGGCGGCGGCTGTGAATCGTATTCTGACCGACATGTATTTGTTCATACCCTTGTTGACCGTCTGCAACCTGCACGACCTCTTCCCCCCTTCCCGGCGGACTTTATGAAGACGGCGCTGGGACGTCTTCAAGGTCTACGGTTTATCATTCTGAGTGGGGGAGATTTGCCCGATATAGCGCCGGTGCTTTCACTCACCGAGGATGCAGGTGCAGGTCAAGATGAACACGCTGGCCGCATGGTCCATGCACCCGCCTTGGGGGAATTGGAACTCCAAACATTCGGTTGTTGACGAGGCCGAGCAAAGCACCCAGGTGGCGAGATTGGCGACGTACAATCTCTCTGTGCTGCACTCGCGACGCGCACACAGGTCGATTCCTCATGTCTTCCTGCTGGAGACCCTTGCATATGATGTGCATATGAATGTGACAGGGGAAGGACAGGATGGTCATTTCCGTGTCAGGGCACAGCAAGGGTCCCAGGATATCCATGAAATAACCAACGACCAGACGTGAGGTTGGTTTGTGGACGGTTGCTGTATCGCTCGGAACAAAATACTACTCCGTTGATGACGAACCAGGGAGAGTGCAGCCTGGGCAATGGTTTATCATCGAGATACGTGAAACATGGGATAACTTTGTTATTGATGGGTTGAGCATGGTGGTGACATGACATGCGATGATGGCGTTGTTCATAAGTAAGACAAAATAAATAAGACAAAGGATATGGTACGGAAAGAAGCACGACGAGCCACGACCCATGAAAACATGCTCACGCCATCAACTCCCTCAACCGTCCCTCGTCTATCCTCGGTACGAACTCCGCTTGGAATGGTTTAGGATGGAATACGATCGTACCCGTAAACCCATCCGGTCCAAGATCGATCATCGCGCCAGGTCGTTGCGCAATCCGGAACGACCACAACAAATACGCGAGATTGATGTAGAGTGACCGCGTGGCGACGTGCTGGCCTGGACACACTCTGTGCATTGGGACATGAGGACGAGTAGTGCAATCCTCAAAAGCAAGACGTACCTGCGACCAAATCCATACGTGTAGAAAGTCATGTCGGTTCTGACCCGCCCGTCTTCCGTCAGCCAACGTTGAGGATTGAACGTCTCTGGATCCGGGAAGACTTTGGGGTCCCGTGATATCGCCCTTTGGTAGGAAGAGTCAAATTTAGAGTGCATTCGGAGTTCAATGCCAAAACTCACCAATGACATCCTAGGACAGTCACCCCGGCGGGGATACACTGACCCCTCTATGTACCAGGGTTGTCAGAACGATGCCGAGATCATTGGAGGAACCCCTACCCAAATGATATCCTTCGTTGCACGGTGCGCAATACCTGGAGTATAAAATATTCGTGCCCCTCTAACTCAGCACATGTAAAAGTCAGAAACTTACCAAACGGTACAACCGGTCTCCATCGCATCACCTCCAGCATAAATCCCTGGAGCTGTGGAAGCATATCCCAATCTTCAAATGTTGGTACTGAGTGCTATGTCAAACTCGCATCAACTGTCACAAAGAGTCGACGTACTTCTTTCTTTTCCGACCACCTCATCCAGCTCTTCTTGGACACGTGCTTGCGCATCCGGATGACAAGCCGCCGCCATGATCATCATGCTGATTACAGATGCTGTCTAGAACGACGCTTTCTCAGGACATTCGGACGCGCAGAAGGCAAAAACATACGGTGTCTGAACCTGCGCCTAAGAAGTCGCCGGCGAGATAAGCCATCTCGTTCTCCGATAACTGATGGTCACCAACATGCTCGAGGAGCGTCTTCCCAAACGAGTTGCCTGCCCTGTTCGCAGCCTAGAACCACACGCCGGTCAGCAACCCACAAGAGCGAGAAGGTTTTGACGATGAAGAGTCACGCACAATATCATTTCGAACTCGATCCAGCTGGTCCCGAAAGAGCGCAAGCTCGTACTGATGGAACGCCTTGAGCTGTCGACCGTACCCAGGCAGGTATTTTAACCATGGGACAAGATCCACGAGATAGGCTCCCGGCCGCAAGGCGATATCAAAGTTGGCCAACGCTTGTCGGATACGCACCATCTCGGGCTCATCAATGGACGTTGGCGATGTCTTGCCATACGTCACACGCAAAATGACCTGGACAGCATACCTAACATATCCCCAATCAGCCAACCAGCTCATTTCGATGTAAAAAAGACCCAAGCCAACACATGGCCACCCGAGGGTAAACATGAACACATACCGTTGCGCATGCAGCATGTGTCGTTTAGGGTCCTGTAGAGTATCGATAATGACGTTCTTTGCGGTCTCTGCTTGAATCTCTTCATATGTCTGTGCCGCCTTGACTTGAAGATGCGTGTGCGCTGTTCGTCTCAGACGACGGAAGCGTTCTCCTCCGGATTCGAGGAGAAGACGCAAGCCGCCTGAGAAGATGTCGGCTGCTGCGATCATGCGAGGGCGGTCTACGAGCGCCCCGCCTTCTTTTTCCATGATTTCAGAGGCAGCCTGTAGAAAGGGAGAGAGACTCGCTCTATTTGTTGTCCGATGGAACAATAAGGAAATACAACGTACGTCCATGCGGCCAATGACTATTGTCACATCACTACCGCGTCGAAGAGAGATGACCGGTCCATATTGTTCGATCAACGTGGTGAGCCCGTGAGCGATACTGGAAAAGCACAAGGCAAATGTAAGGTCCCGGGGCATGCACGTATCGAAATGGGCCGAGCAACACTCACTGTTTCTTTGGCATGGGGTGTTGCCAGAACCATGTTGCAGGTGGACCAGGTGGAAGCGGGACACCATCTTTGTGTGTAGGACTCTGGAGCAGTCGCTTGGAGAGGAGGAGGGTTGTTACTACGGCAACTCCACCAGCCAGGTATTTCCAAGGGAGGACAGAGTCAATGATGGCTAGACCGTTTTCGTAGGTGAGAGCCATCGAGAAAGATAAGACGTGTATTAACGAGTATGACAGGAACGCCGCTATATCCACTCCAGAGGGCTTCAAGTGGTGGGTTACTAACTTCCAGGATCCCAACACCATATCACCTTTATAATTCCGTGAACCAGTGCTGTCATTTGATGTGTTTGTAATGCCGATTGCGCGGACTTCCCCACAAGAAACATCCGTAATGGTCGTAAGAGTCCAATTAATATTGTGGTACTGATATCAACCACAGTGTTAGACAAGAGCCATTGAATCAGGAAATATCATCGTACGTTTATTTAATAGTGAAGTGCGTCAGCAAGGTGACGGTTGTATGGAGACTTCGGGACCACACGTCCCCGACCACTCATGTATGTACACACAAACCCGCACATGTGCCATGATCACACCCCGTCGTTACCCTCCCTAACAATGACTGGAAGTAACCTGTCAACCCGGTTGCTCGGCGAAACCAACCTCGTACATATGAGCTTTGATTAGGCAATACCCATCACCAACTCCTGACGCAACACCCACGCCCCTCCGCCCACAATACGTACGAAATCAAGCGAACTCGAAACGAAACCATTACAACAATAGTCATATATCCCGTCCAAAACCTAGGATCCAGACCAGTATGTATATCACAAATACCAAACCTGGGCCTAGGGCTATGCAGGCGATGGGATGGGGGTGGCGCAACACAGGGCAGCAACAGCTCCGTACGCTTGCTGAGCATAGTACTGATTGACTCGCTGCCCATTCTTTAAGTTGTGGGGAATTGTCTAACCCAACCTGTGCCCCTGATTTGAAGACGTGTATGAGATGATGGAACAATGTACAAGAACGCGCGGACCACCACGTACCAGTAGACCACGTATGCACCTACGGAGGTGTCAAAAGCCCCGGAGCCTGCACCTCCACCAGGAGGCACATTATCGGGGGGTGGCGACGCGGAACCAACTTCAAGGAGTCTGTACAAAGCAAGACATGGAACATTGTTGAACATTACGCTGCCCCTCCAATTGCGCGATAGCGATGAACATTACCATCATGGGCAAATTGCATTCGCACGCGGAGCTTGGAGTGTAACTTGGCCAAACACACGTGATGTGTATGTGGGTTCTCTCCGACGCTTGTGTTCTGCTGTGCACAACTTGTGGTGATATTGTCCTCGAAAGCAGCTAGTTCGTTGTCCGTCATCCCAAGAAATTTCAGATCAGCCTCACTGACACACGCCCCCTGAATATTCTTGCCTTCTATCCACCATAATGCAGACGACAACAGCCGCCAAGCGAATCATTTGATTCAGACTCAGGGCATGGTCACAGCTTGAACATCACAAGGAAGTGCCTGGTCGTGTTCCACCGGCACCAGCCAGTATACGTCGGAGACTCTTCAAGTTGACTGATATGAATGATGACCTAGAATGGTCGGTATCATTTTCAGTGTCAAACTCAGGCTCTTGGTGGATGCACCCTTGTACATGCGTGCGGTTCGGATCCAAACGCGGCCAGGAGCCAAGACATGGACCGCCGAAACGTTGGGCTGAAGTGCCTCAATTGCGAGACACCAGTCGTCAGGAGCTGGAAGGGTGGGAGTGCGGTGCGTCCTTATTCTTACTCTGAACAACCCGAGAAGCTAAACAGTGCATGATCTCGACAAGGGATTGCTGTTACCTCGTCACACTGGGAGCGCGTTAGCAATCAATGCTTAGAACAGCGGTGCTCCGGCGTTTCAGGTTCCTCATCTGAGTCATCATAGTTGCCGTTTTTGCATGGTAGAAGCAAGTATGCACTTCTCACCTTATGTTAGAGGTATGTAAACCACCCCCTCAATTTCACACATGATGGGCCACAATCAAACTGCCAGTAACCATGATGAAATATTGAAATGCTCACTCATGCAGCGCACAGTGAAACATGACCAAGCTTGGCGTCGAGTGACGTTGTAGCGTGAATCAGCAAAGAATAGTGTTTCCCCGATTCTGAACTCCTTCGTTCCCCTCAAATCCATGAAGAATTAGAAGCATCACCGGTCGGTTCATTGCAAACTACTCAAGCTATTCCTCTCCGTGAGCTCTGCTAGACGTGGACTATCTAAATTTGCAGATCCCCATCGATCCAGAAAAGTGGATCAATAATCTTGGAGCGGTCAAAGGCGACAAAGCAAGTGGGGCCACTTTAGTCGAACTTAACCCAGCCGACAAGTCGGCAACCAGGTATATATGGTATACTTAATACCCGGGTTAAGTTCTCAAGGGAATAATAAACCTTTTTGCTTCATGATCATGCGTTCGACAATGAGTCCTTGACACCCTCCATATCATGCTTTGCTTGGTTGAACGTGTAAGATAAATAAGATCGAAATGCTCTGCAAAAGGAGTGTAGGCAAGAAGACGGGTTCGTAGATCGAGCTGCTAGCAGTTGGTCGTTACACATTCTGCTGTGTGGCTGACCAGCTAGCGTCTGACAATGTCATCATCTCCGTAGTCTTCCAAATCCAAGTCGACGTCCGATAAGCCAGTGGTGTATAAAGACCTGGACGATAAAAACACACCTGCTGTGCGGAAAAGGCTATTTTCCCCCCACCGCGTTGATTGTTGCCCTCAATTCTACCGGAAATGCGCAAATCTGGGCTGCTGAACAATTGCGATCCGACATGCGTCGACCCCTCGCCGCGAAAGTACGCTCTCCCGTTCAGGTTGCCAAGGAGAGTGTTACAGTAGACCGAGCAAACAGGAAAAATGAACACGGAATAGATCAAGTTTGACGGGAAGAGATGGACCTATTGTACTTGGATCAGGAACCACTGCAGACGGGCATGACAAATTGTGCACACCAAGATGACCGTCGAGAGAACAAGTATGGCCGTCCATGTACCTGTATTCACCGCAAAGACGATAAGGCGTTGTAAAAGGTGCGCCGTACTTTCATCATGGTCGGGTTGGAGGACACAAAATGAAACGCACGCTTACCTTTGAAATTCAGTGGTGATACGATGGCGCACGAGTAAGAACGTCATGGCAACGGCGATAAAGACATCCAAGGCAGCAGCCGAGGAGAGTGCCAAAGTGTCTGTGATCTGTAGCAGATACTAAGGTTACTGTTCTGTTGCGAGCCATCATCGCCTACCAACAGCGAACCACTAGTGAGAACGCTGAATGTCACTGTGTGTACACTGGAAATGAGTGAGATTAATGCAGAAGGTAGTCAGAAGAACAGAGATGAACGGACCCATCATTCGCAGTATACAACACTTTCCCAACATAAACTGAATACTAACAATCAGCCTGTGCCACAGAATTCAATCAGTGGTAGCATACTGATCGTTGTCACTGGTACACGAGAATTCATGTTAGATTCTGGCATTCTAACATTATGGAGCTTTACCAAACTCAACGAGCGCCAAGATAACCTACTCCAAAAGGCTGATAAGAGAATTAGACTACTTGAATGCATGAACCTTACCCATATAAGTGGCGAAATAATATTCTTTTCACTAACTGAGTAGTTGTTAGTGAATGGAAAAAGACCCAGATGGCGGGACACACAAATGTAAACTCGGTAGACGAGAAAGCCTTGCGTCGGTACTGCAACCAAGACCTAAAGATATTGGTATTCGTCCAGAGGAGAAAGAAATGCGGTACCGTCACAAAGTACAGTAACTATGATTCATAAATGGAGTCTCTAAGGGCTGTGGGTACAAAACTTACGATCAAGTCGCTACGGGGAGCCTCAGCACTCGGGAGTGGAATTCTGGAAGACCACTCACGGGATTCCGGTGACTGGAAATGGGTCCGTTAGGCCAGCGGTGATGAATTTATAAGCTATGTGAGGTATGAGTTTAAGCTAAACGCGAGTGTCGAGAAACAGACACCCAGAAACACTGAGAGCTTCATGGATTGTAGCGAGTGCCCTGGAACGGGTCAAAACGATACGTCAACCATATCGCGGTACGGGACTAGAGTGAAATGAGGGCTCACCACAAAGCCGCTACCTGAGAAAGACCACGATAAGGATCGCTCTCTGCGTTCTCACAGGTTGACTTACCAATATTTTTAAGCGCAAAGGATCGTTTTCGTAGCTACAGCGAAAACACAGTGAGTTGGCTGAAGAGCACGAGAAACGCAATCTGACTGGACATAATAAAAGAATCTATTCAAGCAGGAAGTGTGTTCGGTTCTGTCACCACGGTAGATTGCGGAATGACCAGCACTCACGTTTGCATGCATGCAACACCGTAGAATGCGGTGGCCATGATAGTACCAAAGAAGATCGGGCCGTATAGCGGACCCAATGGGAGGGCAACTGGGCTGGTTGACATGACTGAACTTACTTCAGTGGTATGAAGAACGACGGGGCGAGCAAGCCCGGGCTAATGCAATATATAACTGCGTGGGGACATCACATTTCATCGTACCCATACTCGGACACTCACAGGTGTCTCCGAGTTCGCTCGCACACTTTCACAGACTTCGCGATGATCGTCCAACTTGATGGCAGGTGCAGTCCACCCCCGAGTGAGAAGCATTTGCGATTGGCTCCATGATCATGAAAAATGATAACTCGGGGAATGCTGTTACGGTTCTCGTCTGCACATCAGATGGCAAACCTAACTTGCAAAGCCATAGCCTCATACCAACGGGCATGGTAACTTACTGATTGTGTGGCTGTGTGACTATGTAAATTTCACAGAGTCGCCGAGTGGCGCCGAGGGAAGTCATAGCCTCCAGCAATTCCACATAGGTGCCACAAGGTCCTTCTGCACCCTAGAGTCCCCGATAATACTAAGTATAAAAGTCCTAGTGCGACAGACTGCCAGAATGAAATATGCTCGCAACTGGAATTACACGCCGCGTTGGTAGTCAACAGGAAACCAACAAGTCCAGCA
>JBBPLG010000556.1:0-17926 GCA_038089695.1 Xanthoconium separans | reverse complement strand
ACGTATCTGTTCCATCCCGGGTTTAGTCCAGTGACATTTGTCCCATCCCAGTTTTCGTCCGGTGTCACAATGAGATCAGTTTTTATGTATTACTGAACACATCACACAGACATTCATACAGTACTCTCTCGCCCTCTCTCTCACTCTCACATTAACAAATAGAAAAAAAAATTCTCTCATTATTCGTGACTCTACACATATTCCCTTACATATATTCCACTTTGTATGCCTTCGCCTAGGATGACACCCTTTATCCAATTCAATTTTGTCCCATCCGCCTGCATCCGATGTCCGGTTTTTCAGGTCCAAGCAGGAATAGACAATGGAAGGCAAACAATGAAGGCAAGACAAGTGGCAGCTTGCACCATATAGTTTGCCTTCACACCTTTTCTCCTTCATTTATTTTATTTTCGCATTCCTGATATTTTCCACTTCATCTTACATACATAGGGACCGGACATGGACACAGACACACAATCAGATTGCACTGCTACTGTTACACAAAGGCCCATGGTACTCTACATCCCTAGGGCAGCCTTGATTGCTGCCAGGTCAGGCTCCTTCCCATCCTTGTGCTGGAGGGATGAGGGGCAAGATCTTACATGTAGTACATACTACATAGTGTGTACATGTTTGGCATTTTGTAATTCAAACTCAGCTGAACTTTATCCCCTCGATCCCTCCAGCAGCGGCTGGCACAACTGGTCAACAAGGTTCGTGTCACGACGCTCGGCATCATCGGCAAAGTCACCAGATTCGTCCAATTTTTCCAATAGTTTTTAGTTACGACACATTTAGAAATGGCAACACAATAATAATAATAATATAGTTAACCTTCCTACTTTGTCTTCATGACATCTCAGATCCCTAGTGTTGAAGAGATACAAGGATGGACACTTGCAGCATTCAACAAGTGGCCATGTCTATGGCAAGTGCAGGTTGCGAAAGCACTCCTGCAAGGAGACAAAGATGTTGTATGCATTGCAGGAACTTCAATGGGGAAGACTCTGACATTTTGGATTCCATTGCTATTCCGTCCAGATGGTGTACAGATCATCGTGACACCATTAAATCAACTGGGGCAACAGCAGGCAGAGACTCTAGAGAGTATGGGAATGCATGCTGTTGCAATCAATGCAGATACAGCTAATGAGAAGAATTATGAGGTACGCACCACTATCATGACCCAAGCCTTGCGTGCAATGGATTGATCATCAACTAGGACATCGAGAAATTAAACTACCAGGCTATCATTATAAGCCCTGAGCAACTAATGAAACCCGGAGGCAGGTTTGAGGCATTGCTAAAGAAGAAGACATTTGTCGACAAGATAATTGCAATTATCTTTGACGAAGCGCATTGCATCATGACCTGGGGGGCATTTCGGCAAGAATACAAAGAGCTTGGACGATTGAGATTCACCATAGCTCGTCGTGTGCCATACTTAATCACATCGGCGACATTAACCTCAGAAACCCTTGACGGCATCATGAAGGTTCTGGATCCACATAGAAAGGACAAGCCCATGAACATCCGGACCTATATTGATCGGCCAAACATCAAGATATGCATACAAAGGATACAACATTCACTTATCTCATACGCGGATCTCATGTTTCTCGTGCCCGAGGGTTGGAAGGCAGGCGATCCAGCACCCCCAAAGTTCCTAATCTTCTTTGATGATATCCAGGACTCGATCAGGGCTGCGAAGGCAATCCAAAGACGTCTCCCGCACGAGTACCGCGAATGGATTGCTTGGTTTAATTCAGACATGACGACAGAATATAAAGAAAGTCAGGTTATGCGCCTACATGCGGGAGAGATATGGGGCTTGTGTACAACCGAATCATTCGGGATGGTAAGTTTTGATGTATCTTTCAAAGGGGTGACTCATGTGTGTTGAACGATAGGGAATGGACGTACCAGATATTGCCATCGTGATCCAATGGAAAGCAACATGTCGGCTTACCGAACTGTGGCAACGGTGGGGGCGTGCCGCAAGAGCACGTGGAGGAACAGGCACTGCGATACTTTTTGCTGAGAAGGATCTATTTGACAATGTGCGAGAGGAAAAGAGAACTCGTCAAGAAGCAAGAAAACGGCAAAGGGAAAACTCACTAACGGGCTCAGAGCAACCCCCATCAAAGCGGATCTCTCTAGGTGTTGATCCTGGTGTGGGTGGAACCAAGCACAATGACCAAGGCATGGACATGGATGCGTTGGGTGCTTCACCAACCCCCTCTGATGACAGCGGGTTGAGGGGATTGATGCTTCCAAGTTCATTGGCTGCACAGGACGGTCAAGGGGGGTGGAAAAGAGTCAAGAAAGAACTTGACGCAGCAATGGACTGTTACGCTTACCGTGACAACTGGAGTTAACACAGTTGTGGAGAATGAAACAAAAGAGAAGCAATGTTCTATTTGATAATCTTTGACTTCGCTCCGCTTAAGTTGAAGACGTCGTACTCAATCCCAAAAGAGGGATCCTCTTGTAACGACACGAAGTCCTAGTTCTTCGTAGAAAGGAGAGAGGGACACGAGCGAGAAGAAGGGACTTCGAGCTTTGTGGAACTCCAATTAAACGCGGTATAATTGCGTAGAACTAGATTAGGTTGTACAAGTACAAGACTCGGATATTTATACGATGCAAGACTTTAGCACGGACCATCGGGTCCTTAAGGAAAAGCGAATGTTCCACTAGTCGGAACAGAACGGAAGAAAAGGAATCGGAAAGAAAACGGAGTCCCGCTGTCTGGAAGAGCGGAATAGCAGCGAGCGGGAAGAAACGGGTGTCATACTCAGAGAGATTTGCCGAGTGACAATACAGCATCGTACGGGATAGGTCGGAAAGACATTGGATAGGGGCGGTCCCTATCGTGAGGAGTGAAAGAGTTCAAGTGTGAAGGAAAGAAATAAACGCGCCAGTCACAAAACCATAACATGGACTGCCTTATCAATGCCGATTCTCGAGGGTTGTTGTGTCGACGGAAGGTAATTGAGATATATTTTGAAAGCAAAAGTGCTGGTAAGTTGCCTATTGTGGAAGACGCTGAGAATTCCCAACTCATTCTATCCAAGAGTATAATCACATGGCTTGTGATCCCTCTCGCCCAGAAGGCTGCGTATGGTGTACTCCCATCCTACCCTCTGTCTGTTGTGATCTTGATAGCCCCTCCCAGTTCATATCTTTTGACACATCCACCCCATCCGCCCCACCCAAGAACCCCGCCCGTTCGCACCTTTCAAAGTACACCATGGAAACGAAGGAGGTTGACCTTTGCAACGCTCTGGAGGAGTGGAGGGTAGCCAAGGCTGTAGACGAGCGCGGCGAAGCCTGTGTCATGAACTATGGCCCTGGATTCATTCTTCCAACTACACTGATAGACCGGATCGTTGATTGCGCTCATCACTCCAAGTTACGGACAATCGATGATCTACGTAAGGAGACTCGCTGGTCAGGCGCAACATTATATGGTGCTGAAGTCTTGGCTGTCGTCAATAAATTCATTCCTCAGCAGAATGCCCCTGCACTTACAACAAGACCTCTTCCTCAGCGCCCAGTTCTGCAGCCCAAAGTTCAACCTCACGTTCAATCTGCCAACCATGCTATTCTCCCCGCACCACTGAGCATGCTGGGGACTTCAGGGACAAAGAAGAACAAATGCTCAGCCTGTGGTTTGCCCAGTCACAACAGTAAGGTATTTTTTTTGTCCGGGATCTCTTCTCTACTAACGGTGATTAGAACGTAGTCGTGCATGTTCACAGCATCCCAGTCGTCTAGGAAAGGAGAATGATATCAAACTGAACATGTTGAATGACACACAACCCGATACATCACATATGATCCAACTACAGTCCCAACTCTAGAACTACGTCATCCAGCATCAATGAGCTCTCGCTATCCAGCTCCTCCTGGCTTCCCTCCTGTCCCAACTCATCTTCAACCTTTTCCATAAGTATATGACCTTCGTCTATTAGCTTGCTTATACAGTGTTTGCTAGAACAACCTAATTTGACTTTGTGGGGTCGGTATTTCTCCAAGTGTGCACATAACTCCGCAAACGTCTTGATCATATTTGCTTCGCTCCTCCGTGAGGATAAGTGGGTATGTAAGAAGTGCTTTTGAAAGGTTTCATGCAGATTGTGATACACTTGGACGAGCGGCGACTCCAGAAGAATGTGATTGATCGTATGGTTCGAAAATTTGCCGCCATTTATGACCTTCGTGAATAGGTTGTTCAGTTCCACACACCAGTCAACGGCACGGAATTTCCCTTTCATTCCAGTCAGGTTAACAAGGATCGAATAGCGGATAGCACGCCTGGGGTCAATCCAATGAGCACAGATACCCCGGTGCTATGTAATCAACACGTACCGCAAGCCCTCTGGATATACAAAGTGTACGTCCATCAAAAATTCTGTCATATGGCTGGCATACTTATGTTTTCCTGTTGCCTTGAAGACAAGGATCCATGCAACAATGCACATCTCAACGCGCCCAATATCACCGGAGTTCATGGCATGTGTAAGTTCTTCATATAACAGTAGATATTTGTTCAATATTAATGCGTTTTCATGTTGCATGTCACGCTGCAGGCCAGGCCGTCGGCGTGTTGTGGTGACTGCATGTGTTGCAACGTAGTTCCCAGAAAGGACTTGCGCAATGTCTTGTAGTTGTGCGAACGTAGGTTCTGTGGCCGCAAATGCATCAAGGCTATCAATTCCTGGATTGTTTTTGGCTACCTCCTCCAGCCAACAATCCAACCACCGACAGATACCACTGTAAGTGACCAGTTGATGCATCCGTCTGAATCCAGGTTTGGACTGATAGTGTCCGAGATCCTTTGGTCGCAGAATTGCGACGTTGCGCAATAAAGCAGTCTCATCGCCCCTTGCTGCAACTGGATGAAGGAATGCACGCCAGATGGCGTCCGTGGCTGCCATCTTCAAGTGGAAGAGCCCTGGAACGAAAATAATATATTGACATCTTCTCCATGGCGATGTTTCCATTGCCCGGTGTTGCAGGAGTGCCTGAATGCGCTCGCCTGTCCCCAAGTCTCCATGGAATGGTACAACATAGTCGGATAAGTCAGGCATATTGGGATCGTGAGTCTGTGTTGGTTCATGGATTCCAGCTTGAGCAAGGAGCCCAGTAACCGAGTTTATGTTCCCAGATACTGTTGAATTCACATACTCCATTGATTGTGCGGCAATGATCGGAGTCTTGACGACTGGAATCGCTTCCACCACCTCTGGTTCTCCTAGCATGTCTCGAAAGCGCTGAAAATACTCTGGCCCGTGTTCAATGAGATCCGACAGCATTTTCCATGTGTTGTATCGCCTCCGAATCGACATTCCATCGGCGCCCAGACCTCTTTCATGCAATTCTAGTAAGTCTCGATATGTCTTGCCTGTCCGTCGTGCAGCTGGCTCCCTTGCCTGAATATTGTAGATGGATTGTTCCCATAAGATGTGGGAACAGCAAAGGTCTTCCTTAGTCGTTCCGTGTTGTAATGGAAAGATAATTGCAGAGGTGAGGTGTTTCAATGAGTCGTTCGAGTTCTCAACGCGCTGATCCGATGTTTTCAGGTCGACGTCAAAGTTGTCATATGCATAACCAGCTAGCATTGTATGTCTGAGTTCCTTGATTGTGTTGCTTGATTCTCGTGACAGTGACTGTATTGCAGAGCCAATTGAACTCAGGGATATCGACAAGCCCATATGCGCGAGCGTTTCAATGACCTTCTGCGGAGCATGTGCGGATTGCAGAAAAATACCGAGCATACTTTGTAAGTAATTTGCTCTTTGGTTTGTATTTTGGGCGATTATACTGATGATGACGACCTTTTTCTACACAACATGTTAGCTGGTCTCAATTGGCCATCCACGGAGTTGCTACTGACGATTGTCCCAACTGCACACTGCTTGTCCAAACGGTGCGTCGGCTGCCCCCTTCTTATGTCGCCGCCATCAAGTGCATTCCAATACAGGCCCAGCTCGTCCGTATCACCATCCCTGTGTGTCCCTGATACATCCACTACATGCGCTGACAACAACGTGTCCAACATGTCCCACAACGAGGGCGCATTCTGTTTGATGACTTGCATCAAGTCTCTGATGCTAAAGGCCTCTAGTTGCTTGATGTTGGCACACGAGGCACTGAAATGGAGCCCACCATCGGGCCTCGCAAGCCGTGCAACTTCGCCCATATATGTCTTTGTCATGAGTTTATTTGCCAGACTCTCTACCTTCCTTTGCCCTATCTCCGAATATCTCACAATGGTTTCGACAATTCCATCTATCTGTGATATTAGACTAATAACTGTCGGGTCATTCTTGTATTGTTCAGTTGAGAGGAGACCAAAGATGAAGTCAGGAAGTGTTATTTGTAGGCGGCACATTGTATCTAGGACGAAATTGACTTTTTGGGAGTTATCCATCTTGAGAAAAAATCTAAGTAAAATAATTGAAAAATTGGACGAATCTGGTGACTTTGCCGATGATGCCGAGCGTCGTGACACGAACCTTGTTGACCAGTTGTGCCAGCCGCTGCTGGAGGGATCAAGGGGATAAAGTTCGGCTGAGTTTGAATTACAAAATGCCAAACATGTACACACTATGTAGTATGTACTAAGATCTCGCCCCTCATCCCTCCAGCACAAGGATGGGAAGGAGCCTGGGTTCCACAGCTTTTCCTCCACACTGGACCAGTCTGTCAAGTGCGAATGGATCTCGCACGGTGACGGGACGCAGGAGCTATAATCAACACCTAATATCATCTCAGCTACTCAGGACAAGCCTGCCTCTCGGACACCGCCATTCTACTAGATCCCCTCTCACAGGAGTTTTCCTGGTATTAATAGTGCCCTCGTCTTGACGGACAAAATCATCATGTTCCAAGTTACTATGGCAAAAGAGCATAAAAAACTAACAGTGAAAAAGGGTTTGGAGGACCTGTGCAACCTCTTACCAGCAAACCTCAAAGGTCTTCCTTGCAGTTGAACGGAAGTCGATAAAATTCAGAAGCTTGCGGCGAGGATATCCTTTCCAACAAAGGGTGAAAGCGTACATGTTGGGTGGATTGTAGTGGACCCTGTGAGGGAGGGTGTCGTCTACAAGGTATGTAAAGTTCATCGATCTATTAGAACGTCTCTTGATTTGAATGTTAGCAATATCGTGAGGAGGGCAGGTCAACCTGCTCACATGATCCACACAACGTTCATCAAAATGAAAAAAAAAGGTCTCAGACCCATGATTTGCCCAAGAAACCGACCGCACATGAAATCACAACACGACATACGCGTCCGCCGTCACCAATCGTCATCTGGCTGCCCTCCCCTCGACTCCAAGGCCATCAAAAACTGTGAAGAGAATCTCGAGAAGTTCATAAGCAACGTACTTAGCGCTGTTAGCGCAATTTGCGACACGACGTTCTTGTGGGTTTACTTTAGTGCCCGTAGATTGATCGCATCCGACGAAAACACCTCCTCTCCCCCATTCACCTTGGTCACCTTGGCCACCTCGATCCCCCCCAAGCTGCCCTGCGCGACAAAGGCGACTTTGACAGGGAAGAACGCTCCCGCGTCGTCTCCGCCTACGCTGAACTCGAGCTCCCCCGAGCGTTCGTCGGCAGAGACGCCGGGGATCGACCAATCGAAGGCGTGCGTCGAGGGGTTGAGCGACCAGTTGGCAGAGCTGTCAGAGACGGTCGGGTAGGAACCTGCAGGGAGAGGTATAGAGATGGTCACGTCGTGGAGAGTGTGGTCGTGTTCTAGCTCGTATTCGATATTGACAACGCACGTGCCGTCGTTGGAGGAGGATGGCCAGCAGTTGACTATATGCAACAAGAAAAGGAGAGAGCCGACGGTCGTATGAGCGACGGCTTCGGTCCGCGAGACGAAAATGCTTACTGGAAAGAGGGACGTAGCTTTCGTCCCGGCCTGCATAACGCCACTTGAGCACGACAAGCGCTTGATCGACCTGGAACGCCCTCGAGGGATCCTCGAGCGCAATAAATTTGTCCTGGTTCGGGACGAACTTGGCGACATTGGGGTGCTGAAAGTCAGAACCAAAGTCTGTCGAAAACGGTGTGAGGGCAAGTTTGAGGTGCGCATTGGATGGGTCGGAGACCTGGAGGCTCATATCGCCTGTAAGTTGCATAGATTTAATGCCGCCTTCCCGTAGGAGCGAGACCGATATGGCTTCTTTGATGACGACGTGTACGCTGGACAAACGCAGTCAGGCAGAGCTTTAACCTTGTGCCGTGCAACTTGCCTTTCCGGTGTCACAGTCGGGAGACTGCCCCAGGCGTCTTTTTGGGGCTGCGTTGGGGCTGCGTTGGTGGCTCGACAGGGATGGGTGTAGGAGGAGTAGACATGTCCTCGACGGAGAGGACTTCACCCCCAAGGGCATCGAGCAATTCTGCTTGTCTCGTTTTCTTGCTGCCGAGCTTCATACTGCCAGTCGTGAAATGAGGCGCGCGAGACGCTGCAGCAGGCGCTGGTGACACCGTGCGCACAGCCGGTGCATCGGGAACCTCGTATCGTGAAACAGGCGCATAACTCGTCGTGCCACCGCCGAGGTAGGAACCACTGCCACCTCCCAACGCTGCGGCCCGTTTTTGTTGCTCTCGGCGTTGCATCTCGAGCTGACGTGCCCGACGTTTGAGTTCTTCTTTCGCTTCGGCTTCTTTGTTCTACATATGAGCACTCCTTTTTGTGAGTGGGGATGCTTACCCGTGCGATGATCTCTTGTATTTTCTCCTCGTGCGACTCCATCTCGAGCACGCTCCGGACTTGCATCAAATTGACGTGTTCCCGATAACCCAAGCTGACGATCTCGTCGAACGCGCCCAACAACTCAAACGACTGCCTCTGAATCTCGCGCTCCTCGACACTCTTGCACAGATCCGACACGACGCGGGCAAAGAGATGCAGCGTATCGATGTCCTGGAGGATGTTGGACGCTTTGTTGGTGATGAGGAGGATGTAGATATCTTCGAGCGGCTGGTAAGACATAACGGACTTCGGCCGTCTCAACGGAGGTGTGTTGGCTATTGGCAGGAATGAGTTTTGGGAAAGAGGCGAGCAAAGATTCGATTCTTGTTCGCGTCATTGGGTGGAATTGACGCGAGAGCACCGCTGGTATCAAATGGTCACTCTCTTTGCATAAAAAAAGGGCTCGAGTCGTACCTTTGACGTATCGACGCTGCCAACACGACCTACGTGCGTCGTCGTCAAGATGAAATCAAGAAAAAAGACGCAGCACTGACCATTGTGACTGAGTTTATCGTTGTCCTGGACGGCTTGTCACTCACATTATCACGTGACTTGCTATCTACCGAACTAACTACACTACATAGTAATGGCGCGCTCGCATCTAGTAACGCGATATGTTTTTAAAGCCATGGAACGAATTGCGCCACTCCGACTCGCAGAGAAATGGGACAACGTGAGCCATTTCATCGGACATCTTCATTTGATCGTAGCTCCGACACCCAACTGCAACAGGTAGGCCTTCTTGCTAGGTACATACAATCGTGATAGGCTTCTGCGCGATCTTTCTGATGGCACTCAGAGTCACCTGTTCTGCGTCCGCACGCCAACCGCGTTCTATTAACAATCGAGTGAGGCTACCCCTTGTCCGAGAACGTCTTCATGATTGTCTTGTTTAGCTTGACCTCAGCTGTTCTCCAAGAAGCCTTGGAACCCTCGGTAGCACTTGTAGTGTCGTACCACCCCACCATATTCAAGCCCCTTCCATCTCTTACCCTCCAAAATTCACTCCAAGCATCCCTCCTTCGTCTCGCAGCAGCGGGCGTGTCGGTGTACTCACCACATACGGCGCTCGATAGCGTGCACGACGGTATCAACGACTGGCTGCTGGAAATCACGAAGACGCCAGCACACTAGGTTCCGTAAACGTCTCGCTTCTCGGCGAACCCAAAGGCGACGAAGGCGGCGTTGGCAGGCTGCCACCCACCAAGATCCAATATCGATCGAGGCGCTTGTCGCGGAGGATCAAGAAGCACCTCCAACGCCCGCATCGTAAGCAGGAATACCTGATCTTTACACGTCGGCATCTTCGTCCGCCCCTTTTATCCGTACCTTGGCGTTTGGCTCCGTCGCGGTTGATCTCGGATGGTGATCTGCCCGCGCGTTCGTTCGTTCCGTTCCTTCCTGTTGTCTTTTGCATGCATCTATCCTTCCCGATTCGTGCGTTCAAAGTCGAGGTAGGACGACCGGTGCCACGCGAGGTACGAGCGGTTGCGATACGCACCGGCTCAGGTGGTTCTTTCCTTCATGGCGTCGATGCGGGCGTCCATTTCATTAGTGAAATGTTCCATGTACATCCTTTTTGCATTCTATTACCGTCTCACTGTGCGTCATGCTCGCATCCGGTCCCCCGTGACCACCTTGCCACGTCATCTTGACGATATTACCGATGCCAGCATCATCTATATTGGCAACGGGGAGATACATCGTCCTTTTGTGGGTATATGTTCTCTTTCGAACAACCTACCCTCGGTTTCCACCCCTTTTCCTCTATGCTTCTGTGGCGTCGGCACGCTTGCCGACGTTGTCGCTCGCCGAATTCTCAAATGAAGTCCCCGACGCCGTCCCACATGATCCGCTCAGCAGGCACACGAGCACGTTCAAGGTGTTTGTATCCATTCAACGCGGTGCCACAGGCATCCTTTGAAACACATGGGAATATAGGTCGGATGACCTTCGCGCCCACAATCTCACCCCCCCCCTCCTCCTTCCTCCGCGCCTCACGCGTTCATGATCAGCACTGCAAGGAGGGTTCAAATCCGCGCCGTCGTCGATCGCTTATCGGTAGCATGCTGTTCGGCGCCCAAGGACCAAGGTTACTTGTATGTACTTGTTCACCCGGCGTCGCGTTCAAGGCTCGCGTGCACGACCGACGATGCTCGTGTCCTGGAACTGCTCCACGAGAACGAAGCAAGACTGGCACACGAAAACCAAGGTTTTCCCTCGAGCCACCGGACGACTGCACTCTAGTACAGACCACGGTCCGTACAGAGGATGCCGGGATGGTCAATTTCAATCGGGTCGCCAGCCGACCGCTGAAACTGGCCCTACTCTGAAAGGCAAAGGGCAGGTCTTTCGCCGTTTGCCGTTTGCCATCAGTGCATAGCTGTAGTACTAGCTAGTTCTTGAACTAAAATGCCACGGCAAAAATGATCAAATTTGCATGCAGTCCGACGGTCATGGTGTTGCTGATAGTCATCAAGGATGAACTGCGTTGAACGCCTCTTACAAAGAAAAAAAGTATTCTCTACAGTAGCTTCAAAGACCACCCCCGCTCAAGATGTACTCTATTGCGCCGTGTACGTTGCCGCCAGTCGCAAGAAGGGCACGCACGTTTTGAGCTGCATTGGTGAACCCCATGTCTTGTAGTTGCTGATAAACGAACACGATGAGACACTGGGAATTGGCGACGCCCCCTCCATACGACTGACCTGAAGCTGAACCTGGAACCGTTCCTCCGGTGGTCTGCTGTCCGCGGGAGCAGCCGCAGGCGGTACACCAAAGGGACTCATACCTCCACCTACGCCGCCAAAACCACCAAGACCACCACCACCAAAGGCGCCGCCACCAAGGAGCGCCTGCAGGAGGGCAGGATTGGGCATGCCGGCTCCAGCGCCTGCGTTAGCGCCCGTTCCTGCTGCGCCGGGTGACGTCGTCGTAGAAGGGGAGGTAGGATTGGTAGCGCCAGAGCCTGTCATGTTAGATGGGAGGCCGGGAGCTGGGAACGCACCCGGGGCACCTGGAGCACCAAGCCCTGGACCGCCCAATCCAGCCCCGCGCATCATAGCCGACATTTGCATCATGGTACGCAGCGTCTCGGGATTCGACCTGTTTTTTGGTGGAACAAATAGTTTGGTGCGTCATGGATAGAATGTGAAAGGATGAGCTACGAACACCATTGTCCTAAACTGCTCGCTTTGGAATAGCTCACGTATTTGCGGTCCCATCGACGCGAGTTGTGGATTGAGCGCGATAATCTGGTCAAGGATAGCGGGATTAGACATGATGGAGGACATTTGTTGCATAAATTCGGGCGACTGCATCATGTTTTGGAACTGGGACGAGGCGCGTCAGTTGAGGCGTTGATCGCACAAGAAGTACGGACCAAGTTTGGATCGTTTGTGTTCACTCCCATCTCTGTAAACGGATTGAAGCCGGCCATGAGACCGTGACCCATATAGCCGTTGAGAAGGGTGAGCGGATCAGAAGGGTTCTGGCCAGCCTGCAAGGCGGGAATTTGCTGAGACGAGGGGGTCGTTGAGGACGTGGCAGCAGGCGCAGTGCGCGCGGCGCCTTTGACCATGTGAATCGTATGTGCCGACTGGATCTTGTATACGGACAATTGGTCTTCATCCTAGAGGGCGATAAGGTGAGAGGAGCGCGAAGACGGGATCGTTGTACCTTGAGTACTCTTCCTGAGTACGTGTGTGTGAGACGAGGTCTGGGTGAGCAAAAGGTAGGTCAGAGACGAACCTGAGTAAATCAGCCTCTGTCGATCCGCCTCAACGTCAGACTTTTCGGCGATGGCGTGCTTGAGATCGAGCACGGTCTTGTCTAGACTGATCGATATCTGGACCTTGAGTTCGCTCGGACCTGGTAGATCGGCGTCAGAGGGGAGGAGGACAAGGACGAGGACGAGATCTTTGTGTTACCTTTGACGTGGATATGAATTTCATCGTCGGACATGGTGAAAGGAAACCAAGCTGGGAGATAACACAGCCACAACTACTTTCTCTGCCAACTTCGTGAGGGACGAATGTCGAAAGCGCTACTGGGTGCTCCATACACAGGGCAGTCTGGAACAGGTAAGTATCGGACAATGTGTCACTTACAAGACCTGAACTAGACACCAAGGAAAATACTTTTCCTCGTCTATCTCCTCGTATACTTGCTAGGCAAGAAAACTGCCGTTGTATTGCAGCTCGCCACAGAACCGCACTACTATGCCTCTTTCACTGGTGGGGTCGTCGGCGTTCGGTCTATGACCGTGATCGAGCCGATAGAACTCGAGTACTGCTTTAAACCGGACGATGCAGCTGGCGGATTATCGTTGCATGGCCGGACGTACTGTCAGAGAATGCAGAATGACATTGCAGCAAAGGAGCACTATTTGACCTTCCTGATGGTGCTCCATCGTCGTTCGACAGAACCATCCTGATGGCCGCTTTACGCCACCTTGTGTTTTCGTGCCAACTCACACTCTCCGCTGTTTGCTTGCAGAGGCCCTCTAGTGCCATACCCAAGACACCAAGCTGGAATTCCCCAGAGTGCTTAGTACAACCTCGGAAACTCGTCAAGCTGCTGGTTACTGAGTCATGGTTCCACAGCCTTTTATCCACGTCGACCCATTCCGTCAAATGCGAGTGGCTCTCGCAAGGCGGCGGGACCCATCATCTCAGCTACTCAGAACATACCTGCCTCGTGGGCACCGTCATTCTACTGGATCCCCCCTAACGGGAATTTCCCAAGGAAGACCCTTGAGGTTTTCTAGTAGGATGTCGCACAGCTCCGATAAGCCCTGTTTGACTGCTTATTTGTCGCGCTCATTTGCCATAGTAACGTAGAACGTGATAATGTTGTCGGTCAAGACCGATCCCACGAGTTTAGTTTTTGTCGACACGGAACCCGGTCGAATCCAGAAAATGGCTGCGCCGTGGGTGGATAAGATATCCCTTCCGACAGATGGGGAGAGCGTCCGCGTAGGATGGGCCGTAGTGGATCCCGTGAGGGAGGATGTCGTCTACACGGTATGCAAAGTTCATCAATTCTTTTCATGTGGATGTTAGCACTCTCGTGACAAGGATGAACTGGTGCCAGATCAGTGATATTTACTGCCTATTGCCTTTCCCCCCTTCATTGATGGGACAGTACAGAGGTTGGCATGCGGTGCTTTACCAGTACTGCCGTCGCAACTATAGACGAGATATATGCAGGTGCAGCGAGAGGTCATTTGGACGAATGAAACTTACGAGAAGAGCAAGAGCGCGGTGCGGATGCGACTTGCCAGGTAGGGTATCATGCGCGGCGTGAGCTTCGGAGGTCGACATGCAAGCGATGAATTATGTAGGATTCACTGCTTGTTTGCTGGCCCACGAACACGAGCGATTCTCTGGAACGCGCCTCGCGCTGTCGAGTAATTGATATGCTCGTCCAGGTTTGACAAGACATTCTGAATCGTCGATATATCGGTAAGGTCGTTCGCTCCAGAATCCATTGTTCAACTTAGTAAGGTTCCCGCGCTCGGAAATTGCACATCAATCTCTACTCTCTCAACAATTTACATGCCGACTTCTGTACCGTATAAAGAAATGGCTTTTGATGAATGGAGAAAAAAGTTAATGAACAAATCTCGCTAATCGGTGTGCATCGGTTCTCCTGGCGGTTCATCCTCGTCACGATATTGCTAACATCGAAATCAAAAGACATTCCAAAAGATCGATGAACTTTGCATACCGTGTAGACGACATCCTCCCTCACAGGATCCACTACAGTCCACCCAACGCGTACCTTTTCACCCTCTGTTGGAAAGGATATCTTATCCACCCACCACGCCGCAACTTTCTGGATTTGATTGACGTCCGTTCCGACAAACACTAAACTCCATGGAAGACCTTTGAGGTTTGCTGGTAAGAGGTCACGCAGGTCCGACAAGCCCTGTTTGACTACTGATGAATCACGCTGTTTTACCATAGTAACTTGGAACGTGATGATGTTGTCCGTCAAGACGAGGGCACTATCAATCCCAGGGAAATTCCTGTGAGTGGGGATCCAGTAGAACGGCGGTGTCCAAGAGGCAGGCTTGTCCTGAGTAGCTGAGATGGTATTAGGCGTTGATGATAGCTCCTGCGTCCCCTCACCGTGCGAGATCCATTCGCACTTGACAGAGTGGTTCGGCATGGATAAAAAGCTGTGGAACCATGACTCGTAGATATAACCAGCAGCTTGACGGGTTTCCGAGGTTGTACTGAGTGCTCTTAGGAATTCCAGCTTGGTATCTTGGGTCTGGCGCTGGAGGGCCTCTGCAAGCAAACAGCGGAGAGCGCGAGTAGGCACGGAAACATAAGGTGGCGTAAAGCGGCCGTCAGGATGGTTCTGCGGTCGGATGAAATAGAACGACGATGGGGCACCATCAGGAAGGTCAAGTAGTGCTCCTTGCTCCAATATCGTACTGCATTCTGTGACAGCACGTCCGGCCATGCTACGATAGTCCTGCTCAGCCTCATTGTCCGATTTAGAGTAGTACTTAAGTATCGTTCGTGGGACACCACCCCACTTTCTCGCAAGTTCCACCATTCTTTCGACAGTCATATTAGACAGGGCGCTAACGAGATCGTTAGTGTCTCTCACTACTAGCATTGGGCGTCACTCACGCGAGCTTCTTGATCTCCTCTATCGACCAAACATCCATAATATACCGCGAAGCGCCAGTTTGCTTAGCCCACTCCTTCCAACGTGAGGTTTTTGGGGAAGTTGCTTGAATGACTCGCATGCTTCTCCAGAACTGCAAAAAGAGAACGCTCGGAGTTGTCATCAACTGGTTGGAGTCACATAGCCCCCATATAGTGCCTCCGTATTCATCCATCGGCTCGCCTATGGTCGTAGATTGAACGCTGACACCTTGGCCAGTGAAAAATACGTAGTTTTCGTTAGGGAGTTGTACTGCAACAGCAGTTTTCTGGCCCAGCAAGTATACGAGGAGATAGACGAGGAAAAATGTTTTCCCTGGTGTCGAGTTCAGGCCCAAGGAAATGTAAAGCAGCACATGATCAGATAATTACCTATGCCGGGCTGCCCTGTGACATAGGCCCCTCTAGCGTATCGATTACCCTGTAGTGCTTTCAGCGCAAGCTGATACTCGTCCCTCACGATTATGAGACTCAGGTTGGTTCCAGGAAAACAATGTTCGATGCAAGTGAGGTATTTGCCAAGGTCGATGTATTCGGCATCACCAGCCTCGGAGGACACTTTCTTCAAGAAACGCTCTGGATGGCCCCAAACCTCACGGGAAAATTCCAACAAGAGATTGCGTATCCTGCGTGAGAATATCCTGGGAGTAGGGGGTTCAGACGACATGACGATTGCGTTGTAGAAATGACGAGGGGTCGCTCAGAGAATCACGTGCCCTTTGTAAACTGAAGAAAGATGATTGGGTCAACGAAACCACTTGACTCGTCACACAAGGGGATTTGGATTCGCTCAAGCCTCCATGTGAATCTTTGCATGCGCATGCGGTCCCGTCCGGATGGGGCTTTCAGCTGGGTTCATTCTCCGACTCGTCGTGATCGTTCACATGTCTTGCGACGACTGTTTCAGGACCGTTCCGCACACTGGAACACCAGTCGGACACTCAGAAATTATTGCAGGCGTCGAGACGTACGTTTCTGAGCCTACTAGCGCAGCACCTACAAGCCCAAAGAAGATCTTGCTTTACTTTTCCGACGTATTCAGCCCGTTCTACATCAACAGCCAACTCATCCAAGACTGGTTTGCGTCCAATGGTATTCTCACCTCTTTCCATGCGGTCTCCAGCATCTTTGACGTGCATACAGGCTACACTGTCCTCGGCCCCGACTACTTCTACGGCGACAGGCTCGAGTCACTCATGAAACAGCCCGGCTTTGTTCGTGAGACCTGGCGCGACAAGGTCGTCACTCAAGCTCGCGAGTGCACCCCGAGGTGGGTTGAGGCGGTCAGACAACGCTACGGTCAATCCCAATCCAATCCGTCCCCGTATGATGATGCCGACGTTACACCACATAAATAGGCACGACCGACGTCAAGTACTGTGCAGTTGGTATGCCATCTGTCCCGCTCCCTTGTCATTCTGTTTCACCTCTCACAGGATACTGTTTCGGCGCACCGTACGTCTTTGCACTCGCAGACGATCCGACGTTCAATCTAGCAGCGGGTGGGCTTTACCTCTGATATTTTCCCACCGAATCCCACCTTGATCCCATCTTCAGGTGCCGTCGCTCATCCTTCGAACATTTGCGATAGTACGACGAAACAACTTAATGTCAACGTGATTGAGAATTGTGTCGGTCAGTAAACACGTTTTCCATCGAAAAGATGCCTCCTGACGACAATATCCCAGCCCCTATCGCCTTTGGCTGTGCAGGTGAGCGATATTTCATATCTTGTTCATCAACAATGTCCAAGCGGGGAAAATAAAATCAGAAATTGATGGAGCCTTCCCCACCGCGGCGCGTCGTCAAGCCGAGGATATCCTTGTCAAGAACAAGGCACACTATTACTTTCAGATTTTCAGTGGGGTCTCACACGGATTTGGCACCCGTGGTGATCCCGCTGACGATACTCAGCGTGCGTCCCGTTCTTTTTATGACGCAAATATTCACTCATCTCTTTGCTAGGTTTTGCGAAGGAGGAATGTGCGCGCGGATTCTTGCAGTGGTTCAACAGGTTCACAGCATAGTCACTTGCATTACGACAAGTTTGAAATTTGATGTGTTGTCGTCACGTCGGAATGTACGATGCTATGTGTTGGTGCAACGCGATCAGTCGGCCTTCGTGGGTTCTTATCTGACATCACGGTATGACCCGTGCGTCAACAAAATTACTCTCATGGTCTGCACGTGCTTGATAACGAAGGTGCTCTGTCATCATGACTGTAACAAACCGAGATTCTCCTAAATAAAAGACTGCTTCTTGCCATTCCCAGTCGACATCCAAGCATTCCCATCATGTCGACCACGTTCGCAGGACCCCCTAGCAAATGCTGTTGGACTGGTGTCAAGCACACGGGCACTCCTGAAGGACGCATCGAATCTCTCGGGGGAATGGAAACTTACATCTCTGAACCGCCCGCAGGCGCAGCATCTGGAGAGCACAAGAAAGTGCTCATATTTCTCGCCG
>JBBPLG010000555.1:0-17929 GCA_038089695.1 Xanthoconium separans | reverse complement strand
CAACCTCTCGAACGGCACGCGGGAACAGCAGGATATCATCTTTAACCACCCCCCGATTCTTGACTTGGTGCACTCGTGCATGGCTGACGCGAAATCGGGGGTGCGGACGCCGCTGGTACAGTGTATACTAAATCTACTGACGAGCAATCCGAGACGACGACAAGAACTTATCGACGCGGGATTCGTCTCCACGCTGAGACACTTGTGCGACTGGACGGGTTCTGGAGGCGGCGTGAGTCCGGGGGGTCTTGGGAGTGCTGGGGCGAGTGTTGGCGTGGGTACGGGCATGGGGACTGCGAGGCATCACATTAACTCGGAGGACGACAAGAGTGCGGCGGACGTGGCGAGGAGGGTGTTGGAGTTGATGGATACGTCTGTGATTGGGGACATGCTTTGATGCCAGTTGTCTTGCTTTTGTTACCTGTAGAGAGGTGAATCAGCACGATTTGCTCACGACACCAAAGGTTACACCATCCAGTATCATCTACACACTGGGCCCGCAGCTGGGTTTGAACCGCTTTGCCCAACGGCTTGCGGTTGTACCTGTTACCTCTCCTTTGCCGTTGCTATGCCACTTGTCCTGCGTTCTGCTCGCGATTCAGTACGATCAAACGCAGCCATCAATGTCTTCTACGTCGAGACGGTGGCTGACGCAGCAATGGACCCCCCAAATTACAAGTTCACATCGAAAAAAGTTCTCCCCCGCTGGGGTTCTTCGAATCGTCCCAGTCGATTTGAGGTACGTGTCATGCTCACAAGTCATTGCAATAAACGTAAAGAACCGCGTTCGAGTTGGTCAGTTGTTTTCCCCTGCGCGGGAAAGAGACCTCGCCTTGACTTCACCTTCAAAATTCGTCATTTGTGTCGCTGATCATTGTTGAAGTGAGACCCGGACATGAGGATATGTAACCTTAAAAGGTCCTTCAAGTTGAGTTCGACCTGTCGGATGATTTCGCTTGACCACGCTGACATCAAGTAGCACTGATCATCGCATACTGGTCGTACTTCCGTCAACCCCGTCTTGATCGTGTTCTAGTCGATTACACCCACCTTGACTTAGCAGGAACAATGGCATGGTCCCCGGTTTGTGAACTACTATTCGCTTCGGAACGTCAAAAATAACAAGAAAAGTAGAGTCATGTTGTAGTTTCGTTATACACATCTGATATTATCATGACGTCCAGTTCATCGTCAGACCCGTCTTTACTTGGAACTGCATCGAGCCGTACAATTGAAGCATAATGTTTAATCTGGCGACCACTTGGTCTGTCCACACGCTCTACCGTGATGCAGAATAGCTATAGTGTAAAGTATCTTGACTTCTGCCACGGTCAATCTAATTGTCCCAACATGATGACCAAACCACAGCTGATAATTTATTCAGAGATTGGGAGTGACTTTCTCATGGTATAAATGCCAGCTCCATACAATGATTCATCGAGTAAAAACGTGGAGGTAGTTGTTTAACTTAGGGTGTGTTCGCTGATACTTTGAAATAAATGTGTTTATGAACATTATTGCGATAGACGGTTGTCCCGGGCCGTTTGGTCTGTCTATACAAGCATCTAAACACCCAGCGCCCTCCGGCCCGCACACCGCCGTCCACCCGCCGCCCCATGATGACCAGGAGGAACCAAAATGGATGCGCCTACATGTGACACCTGATCGGGTAAATACTGGAGAACCTACTCGTACCCGTAGATATAAAGTTGACCCCTCTGATCAACTCACACGGGGCATCCCGCAAGTCACCCTCACTCTCCGATGTCGTTCACAGTAAGTACACTCCCGGAAGATGGCCTTTCCGGCCCATATCAAATTCTGACGGATTCACTCGACGCAGATCGAATCTCTGAAAGCCGAAGAAACGGCTTGCGTGCTCCCTGCGTTCGACAGTGATGTCGCCTTTACGCTGGGTTCGATCATCCGCTCCAACTGCCAGCGCAACCACCCGCGCCCCGCAGTCGTGTACATCGCACACGCCAACTCGTCCCAGCTTCTGTTTTTCGCAGCATCTCGCCCTGGGACGCTCCCTGACAACATGCACTGGGTGAAGCGCAAGGAAGCGGTCGTACTTCGATGGGGAGCGTCGACGATGCGCATGCGTTTGCAGTTGAACCAGACTCTTCCCGATGTGTCCCTGCAGGAGTTGCTCAAGTCCAAGTACGAGGTAACGGATCCGAGCGTGTATGCATGTCATGGAGGTGGGTTTCCGGTGCGGGTGAAGAACGTGGAGGGGATCGTGGGCGTGATTGTTGTTAGTGGATTAAAGCAAGAGGACGATCATGGGGTCATTGTCGAGGGCATTCAGGAGTACCTCAAGAGCCTAAACAACTAAGAAATATGTGATCTAATTTAGTCGAGGCGCAGGAGAACGGAGGGAGATAGCGCCGTCATTACATAAACAACTCAGAACTTCAAATTACAAGTGAAACGAGACTGGTACAGTTAGTACTAATGTGTCAAAACAAGTGTCAACACTGTATCTCCACTTCCGCGCCGTCCATGCAACAGTTTCCCCTAAGCTACCAAGCCTACGCGACCTTGACGAGCGTGGTGAGTCCTCGCGTCAACTAGCAAGGTGGCCTGGTGACCAGGGATACGCGTATCAGGAAGAAACGAACTTCAATCTCATTTTCTTGCCAATACGTTTCATTCTAAAGACATGTTCAGCACAAACGATAGGGTGTCGAAGTGACATGTACGGTGACGAGTAGACTCGGATTGGAAAAAGCCCACCTTTGCATGCGACGGACTGCACCCGGCCCAAAATTCATAAACTTAAATGGCTGCGACCGACCCTGCCTCTCGACCGAGGTGCGATATCCCATTGAAAGTCGTGCTCCCCGATGACATCTTCCTTAGCAGTTCATCGCCCGCATCTCTGGCGCTGGGCCTTTCGTCAGTACCCAAGCTTGCATATGGCAAATCTACTGCGTTACCTTTATCTTCCAGTCGGTGGCAACCCAAACGGCCGCCAACTGGCTCATGGTGTGCCGTGGGGTCGTATTCATGACTCGATGGTATGACAAGAATAATTCAATCTAGCACCACGTTTTTTCTCACTTACTATTCTGTACAGAAAGGAGGGAAGGTGACATGGATAGCATATCCATAATTTCCTTACCAGTACAAACGTCGAGAGGATACCCGTAGTGGAAGAAGTAACGTCGCCTGTCGACGGGAAGAACATACGGGCGTCCGCTGACTGCGGTTCTCCGGCGTTCCGTTAGCCTTCGACGCGCATGCCCGACGGTCCTCTTGATGCTCAAGACGGCGTGGTTAGCCAATGAACGACGCCTATATGCGCGTCGTTATCTCTGCGGAATAAACACCGGACGTCCTGCCCATGGATATAAACTCAAGAACACCCTTGACCTTCATCGTCTCATTTCCATTCCCCCAGCAAGACAGGCGGCACATTCCACCTCTCACAATCCAATGACACTCTTGGCAAGTCTCCTATTGTGCATCGCCACAGTTACACATACCGATACCCCAAAACAGATTGATGCCATCAAAGCCCAAGAAGATGCCTGCGTACTCCCCACGTTCGACAGTGATGTTGCTTTTGCACTGGGTATCATCATCCGCACGCATTGCCAGCGCGACCACAAACGCCCCGTAGTTGTGTACATCGCACTCGCCAGCTCGTCCCAGCTCCTCTTTTTCGCAGCCTCACGCCCGGGCACTCTGCCTGACAATATGCACCGGATAAAGCGCAAGGAGGCGGTAGTGTTGAGGTGGGAGATGTCGACGAAGCGTATGCGCGTGCAGCTGGAGCTGGAGCAGCCCCGAAAGCCCGTGCAGGATGCGCTCAAGCACAAATACGATGTAACAGATCCGAGTGTATATGCGTGTAGCGGGGGTGGGTTTCCGGTGCGGGTGAAGAATGTGGAAGGGATTGTGGGTGTGATCGTGGTGAGTGGGTTGACAGAGGACGAGGACCACGGTGTTATTGTCGATAGCATTCAAGAATACCTCAAGAGCTTGAACAAAGGGAGGCCCTCTTCGAAAAAGTAGGTAGTTCGCGTGCAAATTATCATGACAGTTCTACATCTGTTGTACAACGATAGAGCCCACTAAACACACTTATTTTAGACTTTGGATATCAGTTTTGGTTGTTTGTGAAGTCAAGTTGAATTCGAAGAACACAGTGACACAGATTCGAGTCCTTACTCGGGCTGCCCGTCGCGCCATACATCAAGTTCCTGGCCACAGCCCTCAGGCTCGCGAGTAGTGAGTAGATCCGGTAGAAAAGTGTCGCGTCAGTGAGAACATCCGAGCCTTGCACCGCTGCGCACACACAAACTAGAATAATCGATCTGGTCCACCTGTTATCCCAAGAAATGCCTGATGCAGCGTTGCCATTTCATGAGGCGACGGGACTGGATTTAGCCAAGTTACTCACCTCGATGTGCGACTGTAGATTTAGCCATGATTTCCCTTGCCACACCTAATCACCGATTTGCAAACTCGCATGACAAAATGTCATTCGCTGACATCGGGGTGAAAGATGAATGCATGACGAGCGGATGGACGGGGCGTCAATGTGGACGCTATTATCTCCTCCTGCCACCATCGTCTTGGGCTCCTCTTAAATGATTATGCTGTCTCTGTTCAAGTGGTCTTGTGCTAGATGATTGATCGGGGTGCAAAAGGCATTCGATTCCTATGGTATCAACCACGCTATGCTGATAAAAATAGATGTTCATCGCACACTCACTCCCATGATGAGTTGCCGCTCTACTGAACCTTCGCTAATGACTGGCAGCCAGGCCATTTTATCCTTGGAAGCTTGCACTGCACAAAAGAGTCCGAGCGTGATGGATGCTGCAGCCGCAAGTTGGCTTGCTGCACCATCATATCTGATAATATCCACGGACATCTCTCGTATGCTGAGGTCTGTGCTGATAAAAGAGCCGGGAAGTGAATCAACATAATCGTGATGGTATTCGAAAAAGATAATGACCCCCTACGGCCGCTTTGTCCGCGCAGGTTCGACTTGCACAATACCCATCTTCCGTCACCAAGTTCTCTCCACCGTCTCCATGTACGCTCGTACGCCTCAATTCCCTGCTTCATAACCGGGCTCTTCGCGTCCCCATAAATTGATAACTAACTTTATCGTTGGTGCCAGCACGCTTGCCAGAAAGTGAGCAATTCGGCCGGTTCCGGTTCTTGTTTGTCCTCACTGCTTGCATCCATCTCAGAGGTGCGTTCATTCTGTTTCGAGTCCTTCTCTGACAAACCCTGTCGTAGAGCTGCACAAGACGGTCACAGGATGAGCATCCCCCGTGCTAGGCCCGCCACGAACGTTGCCAATTCAGCTGTCAACGTCGTCCTTGCCCATATGTCGACTATGAAAACCACCTGAAATCGATAATGCTACAGAGATATCTTCCCCTCGGACGACGCTCGGAGGCTGCGACCACGATTCCTCCTCTCAACATTCTGTTTTAGTCCGTTGCCTCATCCCATCCGTCTCCACTACCACTGTAGATCTTTTCTTCAGAAGGACGTCATGGTCGAGATTCTTCCTCACGAAAACCCTCAAGGATACCTCCACCGGAAGGGACGCCGCCACGAACTTGCTCTAGTTCTTGTCGACCGTAAAACCATCCCAAATCTTGACTCTTCGGGTCGTCGAGGATCTCTTCAGCGCAGGGTCGAGAGGATAGCTGTCGTGGAAGAAGTAACGTCACCTATGAGAAGCTCTACATACGGGGATCCGTTGAGCGCGGTGCTCTGGCTTTCCGTTAGCCTTCCAGTCCATGCCCGACCGCCCTCTCGACGCTCAAGACGGCATAGTTAGCCAATGAACGTGGGCTATGTGCACGTCGCTCTCTTTGTGGAATTCAGAACGATAAACACCGAACGTCCCGCCCATGGATAAAAATCCTTGACCTCTATCATCTCATTTTCAATCCCCCCCGCGTAAACGTGCGGCGCATTCTACCTCTCACCTAGGCAAGTCTCCTATCATGCATCGCCACAGCTGTACGTATTAATACTCCAAACAGATTGATTTCATCAAAGCCTAAGAGGACGCCTGCGGACTCCCTATGTTTGACAGAGATGTCGCTTTTGCACTGGGTGTTGTCATCCGCACGCATTGCCAGTGCATTCACGGCCGCCGCCCCGTAGTTTTGTACATCGCACTCGCCAGCTCATCCCAATCCCTCTTTCCCGCAGCCTCACCCCCAGGCACTCTGCTTGACAATATGCACCGGATTAAAGCACAAGGAGGCAGTAGTGCTGAGGTGGGATCGGTTTTGGTCATTTGTGAGGTCAAGTCGAAATCGGAATAACACAATGACAAGTCCGAATCCCTCGGGCTACCCGTCACCATATATCAAGTTCTCTCAGCCCTCGCGAGCAGTGAGTATATCCCTGCGCACACAAACTAGAATAATTGATCTAGTCCACCCGTTAGCCCATGAAATCCCTGACGACAGTGTTGCCATTTCATGAGGCGACGGGACTTGATTCAACCAACTTACTCACCTCGATGAGCGACTGGTTTAGCCATGATTTTCGTTGCCACAGCGATTTGCAAACTTGCATGACATGACTGACAACACGAGACAGTCGGGGTGAAACACAACGAGCGGATGGACTGCGTCAACGTCGACGCCATTATCCTTTCTTGCCGTCGTCTTGGGTTCCTACTGTGTGATTATACTGTCTCTGTTCAAGTGGTCTTGTGCTCCAGTGATTGGAGTGCAAAAGGTGTTCGGTTTCCATGGGAATTTATAATATCTGACCAGTTGACGCGTTCATCGCACACCCACTCTCATGGTGAGTTTCTGCTCTACTGTGGTACCAGAAGTGTAAATTTAAATTCTCCGCTAGTAGCTGGGTGTTCGTGCAGGCGGAGATTTCGGTCCGAGTCCGAGCCTCGAGGCAAACACCTATAGGAATTGATGCTGCGGCTGCCTTTGCTTACTGTACCATCTCACATCATACACACATCATCTCTGTCCTCTTGTTCACCCCAGACACCATGGATACAACCAACATAGCTCAAAGTGTGCCATGCACATCTGTAACTTTTAGCTGGAAATGTGCAAAGTATGGAGTTCTAGGGTGAAAACCATGACCATCGAAAGTGAGATTTTAGTGCTAGAGCATCACTGTCTATAAGTTGAGTTTCTTTCAGGCATTGAACTTCAAAATCCGGTTAAGTGCAAAACGCCTATTGCCAGGGAATATTTGGTCCAATTTTCTGTTGGCAAATCCTCATGATCAACAAATGCCACAAAGGAGGTTAAAAATTGTACTGCTTGGGATGATAGATTTGAATTGTTCATATATGTTCCCCTACAAGTTAACCATGGGAAGTTCATGACCACCAGTGATGGGGAAGACAATTCTATCTGGGTCATACACATTTACTGGAAGCACCATCTCATGAGTGATGATCTGGTTGGAACTCTCATGGAAACATTTGGCAGTGTATCCACAAAATGGAAGGATGGAGGTAAGAAGCCATTCTATGTGTAACATTCAATTGACACAAGGTCTGCAATGAAAGTGCTCCACCACTGCTTGATGTTATCAAAGCACATGTAGATATTTGAATGGAACAATGTGCAAAAGATGAAGCAAGGGTGGGCCTATTGAGAAGGAGAGGTGAGAATGGTCTCATGCTCATAGCAAGGAGTAGGGCATATGGACAGATGCTTGGAGGTGGTGTTGCCACTACAAACAACTTGAAACAAGGCATTCAAGAAAAAGGGTTGGATGGAGAGTAAGGAAATGAAAGAACCAAGGGAAAAGGAGACATTCTATGCTTTTCAAAGGGCAAATGTGTCAACTTGTGTGATGAGGCTAAGATGCCTTGGCATCTCTAGCACTGTTGGATTCAGAAAGAACTTCAAAGCAGAGTTCAGATAAGGCAGGCATAGAGAAGATTAGAGTCTCAACATTTCAACCCATATTAATTCCCTGTCCCAAGCTGTGGACATCCATTCTACTAGTGAAAGCACCAACAGTACCCACATCTTTTACCACACCTGTAGCAAAAGCATTGGTTGCATCTGCATGTCATGTGAAAGCAACCCCCTGTGCGCTCCACTATCATTTTGCAATTTGGACAGGCCCGCCAGCCTTTCTCCTTGGCAAGGGCACGAACTTCTGGCACTCCAGTTTCTTCACAATGCCTTCTATCATGTGCCTTGTTTTTGCATTTCAAACAAACCTCTGTGTAGCATTCTGGACAGGACATCACCCATGGTTCTGATGCAGGTGATCTACCAAGGAATTTGGAGCATGTTCTGTTGGCACAGTAGATACGCATGTTTGGAGGAATGGCTGCCTGAGTGCACTTGGAAGCAAAGGATGCAGCAAATGAAGGTTCTAAGAAACTGAGAAAGATGTCCACTGGCAACCGTTGCTGACAGCATTGCAAAGGGAAAAGATCTTCATTCTTGTTGGCTACTTCAGCCATACTAGTAACACACTGGGTGCAGATGAAATGACCACACAGCCCATTGAGACAGGTCATGGGGTTGAATCTATCATAGCAAACAACACATTCAACTTTTCTAGCAAGGATTGTGGTGAGCAGGCATGCAATAAATGGCAGACATGCAATTTCCTACCTGACATCCTCTTTAAACATGCCACTTTTTTTGAGAACCCACTGGATGGGTGATACTAACTTGGTAAGCATGAGGCCCCTTGTGTTCTACTGCAGCTACAGTTGAAGGGAAGGAACACTCTAGGGGAGTGACTATGGAGGAGGTAATACTTCACAATAGGGGTTCAGTGTCTTGCACTGGGCTACCTTACTGGGCTACTGATACTTTGAATTTGTGTTCCGTCATGTCCATGACCTGGCTTGTACGAACTTCATGTTTGATTCATCAATGCACCCCAGCGCCAAAGATCACCATGATGTACCCAACCAAAGAGCACCCTGAAGCCGTTCCTCAATGAACCATCAAATTGCGTCAAGTAGCCTCCACGATGTGCGCCAACCCGGAAGTACATGCAAGATATTTAATGTTCAAGTACGCATTGGTTCTGAGAGATCGTCACCCATCTCTGGCGTCAGGAGGACCGTCGGGCACGCGCCGCATTGAAGGGATGGCGGAAACCACGCTCAGTCCGAGTCGGGCCTCCTTAGGTGGAGGAGCAATGGGGTGACGCTCTGTATCCCAACGCGGCCCTCCGTCCTCAGAAAGGAGGATAAATGCCAACACCTCATCCCAGCCACCGACACCACACTTTCCCATGTTTGCCATCGTAAGCCTCCCCCGTCACGCACGCGCCCACACACCAGCCGACTGACGAGACTCCATCCAAAATCTCAGGTCGACGCCACGATCCAAGCAAAGCTGGGACCATCCAAACACAAGAAGAGGCATGCATCCTTGCCTCGTTCGACAGCAACGTTGCATACGCCCTCGGGAGCCTCATCCGCATGCACTGTCAGCACAAGCACCCCGCCAACGTAGCGGTTCTGTCGATCGTGCATGCCAACCTGGCGCAGCTGCTGTTTTTCGTGGCGTCACGCCCGGGGACGCCCCCGGACAAGCTGAGCTGGGTGAAGCGGATGGGGGCGACGGTGCTAGGGTGGGGGATGTCGACGATGTGGATGCAGTTGCAGTTGCAGCTGGAGAGGGGGCGGGACGAGACGGTGCACGCGGCGTTTGAAGGGCGAGGGCGAGGACCGAGAGGTGTGGCAAAAGGCAGGGAGGGGAAAGGGCACGTGTGGCGGCGGCGTCGTCATCGTGTTGTTGTGAGGTGGGTGAGGGTGAGGGAGGGGGCACCGCGTCGTCATCGCGATCATCGTGAGGGTGAGGGAGGATGCGAGGGCGCCGCGCTGTGTTGCGTCGACGTGAGCTGGACAGGCCAGAGTGACGAGTAGGGTGGGCGTACCTTGGAGAGGGCACGTGCGGCGGCGCCGTGTCATCGCGAGGTGGGTGAAGGTGAAGGTGAGGGCGTGTGCGGTGATGGCGGCGTCGTTGTGGCGAGGTGGGCGAGGTGAAGGAGGGGCGCGTCATCGCCACGGTGTATTGGCGTGTGCGGCGCCGGCGTCATCGTGAGGGTGAGGGAGGGGAGAGGGTGCGTGCGGTGGCGTCGTGTCATCGCAAGGTGGGTGAGGGGTGAGGGTGGGGAAGGGGGTACGTCGTCTCGTCGCGAGGTAGGGGGCGCGTGTGGGGTCATTATTGGCGTTGTCGTGAGAGTGAGGGCGGCGGCGGCGTCGTCTTCATCGTCTGCACGTTGTCGTGAAGTGGGCCCAGTGAAGGGAGAGGATGCGCGACGGTCTATATGGGGAAATACTCGGCCGAGGGTACGGGTGTCAGCATGCCAGACCCGTACTCGTACCCGCAATGGTACCCGTACCCGAGACCCAGACGGGTTTTCCATACCCGTGCAGTTCCCTAGATAAGGCACGCATAGAGGGGTCTCAAATATTGATTCCCTGTCCTGAGCCAAGAACATATATCGGAGTAAGTGAAACCCGCCATTCCATTCATGCCTTAGACTATACTCTGCTTGTAGTTGGACATCCATTCTACGAGCACCGACAGTACTCGGATTTTGAGCCACACTCGTAGCAAAAGGTTTCATCGCATCTGCACATCACGTAAGAGCAACCCCCCGTGCGCTCCACTATCATTTGGCAATTTGGGCAGGTCCGCCACCCTTTTTCCTTGACAAGGGCATACAGTTCTGGCGCTCCAGCTTCTTTGCGGCAGTGCCTTCTGCCATGTGCCTTGTTCTTGCATTTCAAACAAATCTTTGTGTGACATTCTGGACAAGCCATCACCCGTGATTGTGATGCAGGTGGTCTACCAAGGAATTTGGAACATGTCCTATTGACACAGTAGACACGAATAGTTGGAGGAATGGCTGCCTTGGTGCACTTGGAAGCAAAGGATGCAGCGAACGAAGGTTCCAAGAAACCGAGAAAGGTGTCCAGTGGCAGACGCTGCTGACAGCATCGCAATGGGAAAAGATCTTCGTTCATACTGGCTGCTTCAGCCATGTCAGTAACACACTCGGTGCAGATGAAATGACCACACGGCGCGTCGAGACAGGTTATGGGGTCGTCGACACTGTCACGACAAATGACACATTCGACTTTTCTAGCAAGGATTGTGGTGAGTGAGCATGCGATAGACGGCAGACATGCAATTTTGCTACCTGACGTCCTCTTCAGGCATGTCACTTGATACAATCGAAGGAAGGAAGTCAAGAAACACTTTAGGGGACAATAGGGGTTCAGTGTCTAACAAACAGGGATTATCTGATTAGAGGAAACAAGCGGCAGTCACCATTCTGCAAAGCCCCTGCGCTCCCCGAGCGTATCCGAATCGACATCCTTGGAAAGTCTGCCTATCGCGGATCATTCACCGTTTCTGGTATCCCCTAACCCACCAATGGGTGCCGTCAAAGCCCAAGAAGACGCCTGCGTGACAGACGACCGGCGCTGGACACCACTGTCCACTGTCCCATCTCCTTTTTTTTTCTTCGTGGCGTCCCGCCCAGGATGGTGCCCGAGTGGATGATTTACACTGAAGGGACTTGTTCAAGTACAAGGGGAACGGTGTGGTATTCCTCACCTGATGCCTCAGTCAAGTACCTCCCGTTCGGATTCTTTTGTTCATGCGATGCTCCGATCGCTGGTTCCGGCAGATCGTCATCCATCTTGGGCCGTCAGGAGAACCGTCGGGTATGCGTCTTCAAGGGATGACGGAAACCACGCTCGGTCGGGCCTCCGTATCTGGGTAAAGGTCTCTGTATAGGCGGACCTAGAAGGCGACGTGCTGCGTCCCAGTGCGGCCCTCCGTCCTCGGAAAGGAGGATATATGCTATCACCCTATCCCAACCATTCACACCGCTTATCCAATGTCTGCCATCGTAAGTTTCAGGTTCTCCCCGTCGCGCACACAGATGCCCACACCGATTGACTGACGAGCGTCGACATCCAAAACCTTGCAGGTCGACGCCACGATCCAAGCGAAACTCGGCCCCGTCCAAGCGCAAGAAGACGCGTGCGTCCTCGCCTCGTTCGACAGCGACGTCGCATACACCCTCGGGAACCTCATCCGCACGCACTGCCAGCGCAAGCACCCCGCCAACGCGGCGGTCGTGTCGATCGTGCACGCCAACCTGGCGCAGCTGCTGTTTTTCGCGGCGTCGCGCCCGGGGACGCCCCCGGACGAGCTGTGCTGGGTGAAGCGGATGGAGGCGACGGTGTTAAGGTGGGGGATGTCGACGATGCGGATGCGGATGCAGTTGCAGCTGGCGGCGTCGCGCGGGGAGACGTTGCAGGAGACGCTGCAAAATATGTATCAGGTGGGGGACGTGCACGCGTATGCATCGCATGGGGGCGGGTTTCCGGTGCGGGTGAGGAACGTGGAGGGGACGGTGGGCGCGATCGTCGTGTGTGGGTTGAAACAGGAGGAGAACCACGCTGTGATCGTGGACGCGATCCAGGAGTATCTCGGGACCCAACGAAACCAGTAGTCAGTAAGTATGAGTGTAGTCAAAACAAGTGTCAACACAACGCGCGTCGGACAAGTGTGCATACTACTTGCGCATGCCTTTGAAACCCTCACGATATACATATCATGGTTGCGTCTACGACCGAGCAGGTATGTTTGCTTTTTGGTTTTGTAAACCACCGCTGACCGTCCCCTCCTCAGCTCACAGCCCTCGAGAACACCACTGTCAGTGAGTAGACCCACACCCTCGGACCCTACGTCACCAAACCCCCGTCCAACCACAGTCGTGCACCCGCTCGTGCTCTTGTCGGTGACGGACCACCACGCCCGATCCGTATCGCGCAACTCGACGAAGCGAGTCATCGGCGTCCTGCTCGGGCAAGACAATGGCACCACGGTCAACGTCGCCAACTCGTACGGGATCCCGTTTGAAGAAGACGACAAGGACAGCAAGACGTGGTTTCTCGATCATAATTACATCGAGGGTATGTACGACATGTTTAAAAAAGTCAATGGTATGTACGTCCACGCCATCTATGATATTGCATTGCATGACACGCACACGCACAGCACGCGAACGCATGATCGGGTGGTACCACACGGGTCCCAAGCTGAGAGCGTCGGACCAAGAGATCAACGACTTGTTTAAACGGTATATCGCCAAGCCGGTCATGGTCATCGTCGACGTACGGCCCGACACGGTCGGGATTCCTACAGACGCCTATTACGCTGTCGAAGAAATCAAAGACGTACGCCCTTGCAGTTCCTCTTCGCGTTCCTGGCACTTGCTCATGCTTCCTTGTAGGACGGTACGGAGACGCGCAAAACGTTTCTCCACGTTCCCTCGGCGATCGATGCAGAAGAATCCGAAGAGATTGGGGTGGAGCATCTCCTGCGAGACATCAAGGATTCGACCACGACGACGCTCGCGACGCGGGTGAGCGAGCAGCTGGCGTCGTTGCAGGGTCTGCAGACGCGGCTGCGTGACGTGCACAGTTATCTGTTGGACGTGGCAAGCGGGAAATTGCCGGTGAACCACCAGATTATATATCATTTGCAGGACGCACTGAATTTGCTTCCGGATCTGAGCGGTGCGGTGTTGACGCAGAGTTTTACGTCGAGCACGAACGACGAGCTGTTGGTGGTATATTTGAGCACGTTGTTGCGGGCAGTGATTGCACTGCACGCGTTGGTGGACAACAAGGCGACGATTGGGCGTACAGAGATGGAAGAGGGCGGGGACGAGAAGGAAAAGGAGAAGGAGCAGAAGAGCGAGCAAGGCAAAGACAAGGACAGGGGAATCTAATAAAAGTAGGGCACGTGTTGAGCACGTGTACAACTGTGCACCGTGTGATCCTTTTTTTTTTCTCTTACTCCTCTTCTGTCTTGGTCCTCGATCTCGGAAAAAAAAAGGGAAAAGAAAAAGAAAAAGTACGCCAGTCGTCGTCGGCGTACAACTTGGAGGACGAGCTCGTCGTCGTCATTCTAATTTTCCTTTTTTTTCGCAGGTGATACTGAACAAGACCGTATGATGTCGGGCGCTCGAGGATGTTTCAATTGTGGAGGCTGTGCGTGGCGTTTCCGTGTTGTTTCGTCTTGCCTTTGCCTTTCCAACCATCCCTTTTTTATCTACATCTATCATCCGTGTTGCTGAGCGGTGCTGACGTGGACCGCTGTGTTCTTTTTTTTTTCGCCTTATATCGTACCGATGACCAATGTGACCCATGACACCATTTGATCGTTGGCTTGCTTGCGCTCATGTGCGTCGCGACACTGTCATTCAGTCGGCCATCAAGCTGCCAACTGCCCTAAAGCTGGAACGCCTACATGGTAATGTCTGATCTTTGATGGAGGGGGGTCGTTGCTCATCGTTATGGCGTCGCGTTCTCAGCTACAACTGTGAGTCCCTTTGCCATCGGTCGAATGGACTGGGACTGATGATGACGACGTGCATATAGGTGGGATGGAAGGCCACGTGTCCCGCGATTGCGCAATGGAACAAAAGGCCAAGTCTTGTTACAAGTGCGGTCAGGAAGGCCACATCGTGCGTCGCCGTCCTTGTTCTCTCTGATGACTCGATTCGCTGACGTTTTGGTGTCCAGTCGCGTGACTGTCCCCAGGCAGGTGCGGGTGGTGGTGGCAGCGGTTGGGCCACCACGGGTGCATCTTCTGGCCAGGAATGCTACCGCTGTGGCAAGATTGGTCATATCGCGCGTGCGTGTCCCGATGGTGCGGCGAATTCTGGGTATGGCGGCGGTGGAGGTTATGGTGCGTTTAGCGGGGGAGGTAAAACTTGGTGCGTCATCCTACCCAGATCGATTGGTTTGCGATTTTGAATGTTGGTCCGTGCAGCTACTCGTGTGGCGGGGTAGGCCATCTGTCGCGTGACTGCGTCCAAGGGTCCAAGTGCTACAATTGTTCTGCCATCGTGCGTGGGTTGACGTTTCTCGGTGGGGAGGTGCTCATGAGGTGTGTTTATAGGGACATATCAGCCGGGATTGCCCTCAGCCACAGAGGCGCGCTTGTTACACGTGTGGCTCCGAGGGGTGCGTGTCTACCTTCGTCGCCAAACTCGTTTACTCACGGAACCATCAGACACATTTCCCGTGATTGCCCTGGCGTTCAGGTTGGCGCAGAAGGCGTTTGAAGGCGGGGGGAAGAGATATCCCTCCCCTTGTATTGATAGTTGTTGAATATGTTTTTTTTTTTTCTTGACGCTTCATGTCCCATATTTTCTGTTTTTTTCTTTCTTGCACGGCCCATTGTAATCTCGATATACAATCGTGTTGTACGCAGAACGAACGCACTTTCCGGTTCGGTCCGAATATTTTCGCACGACTTGGAGGTCTGACTATTTTTTTAACTCGACGTTTGTTCTCCATTACCATTACCCATTGCTCGCCGTTCCTTGTTTCTTCCCTCTATGCAGGCTCTCCGAGTAGCGCGTCCAACCACCCGTCTCGCGCTCCGCCGTCTCACCACGGCGGCCGCGCCCTCTCCGAGCGCGGGAATGCTCATTACTCTCAGCAACGTCGAAGCGCAATGGGAAAAGCTCTCTACAACCGATCAGGCGAGCCTTCAGAGACAGCTCGAAGAGATTCAGAAAAAAGATTGGAAGGCACTGTCAGTAGACGAGAAAAAGGCTGGTGCGTTGATTGCGACAACTCTTCCACAGCGTGATGTACTGACGGACAATCCAAACATGCGCTCGGACACAATAGCCTACTACGTCGCATTCGGTCCACACGGTCCACGGACGCCCGTCAGTCCGCCCGGTCAAGGTCTGAAAGTGTTTGTATGCACGATGGGTCTGGTGGGCGTGGCTGGGTTCCTTTCGTGGGCCGTTCGTTTACGGGGTGCGTTTTTGTCTGCGTTGTCGTTGCGTATGGGGGTGACTGACGCGATGCGATGCGGCGCGCTAGCACCACCACCACCCAAGACGCTCTCGCGCGAATGGCAAGAAGCGTCCAACGAGCGTGCGCGAGAACAACACTTGGATCCGATTACAGGTGCGTCGTGTATCTTCGTTGTTGGGGTTTGGGTTGTTCACCTCTGCCTCGCACGGTCCGGCCAGGTATCGCGTCGGAAGGGTATGCTGGCAAAGGGTTCGTGCAGAACTAGGGGACCCCCTCGATTACCTCTTGTGCTCTGCAAGGCGGTGGCGTGTGTGTGGGTGGGTCTAGCGGCGCGCGCGCGCGTGTCCCGTCCCGTCTGTATTGCTGGCATGATGTCTCGCTCGTACGGAATGCATGCACGTTTCCTTTTTTTTTCTTTTCTTTTTAAATAAATGTAATTAGAAGGGGGAAGTGCTGTCGGGGTAGAGTAGTAGGATGGGTGATCGTGCTTTTCTTTTTCTCTTATTGATATCTCGCTGTGTGCGTGCCCGGATGGTCGATTGGTAACATTACGCCAATCATCGATTCATCAGAAACAAGGTTATGTGAAACAAATCGAGCGTCGGGATGGATGCAAAACATACACCATGTACCACGAAACGACTCTCGAACGTCGGACAAGAGTCTTTTGAGACGGTTTACTCTCAAGTGAGAGAGATTCAGAAAGCTCAGTCGCAACCCAAAGATTTGTTTTTTTTTCTTTCTCCACACCCAAAACGACTACACCGTCGCCTTTGCGCTTCTAGTGTCAACAGCGACGTCGACCTTGGCATCTATGTCACCGACTTGTGCATTGAGGATCCCTGGATTCTCGAGAATCGTAATATCCAAATCGCTCCCTTGTGGGTGTTATCGTTAACCTTTTTGACCTTGCGCGGATGGCGTGGAGAAAAGGCATACCTTGGACTGGTGGCGCGTCGCGGGAGGACATGTCGCCAACGTTCGGGATAACGATCACGGCAGCCGCGGAAAAGCCGAGGTACAACGCGAAGCACACGAACAAGGATGGGACGCGCATGGACGGACGGTTGTTTGGTTGTTTGGAGAGTCCGAGTCACTGAGAGAGAGAGAGAGAGAGAGAGAGTTGGCTGGTGCGGTGGAGTTGCGGTGGAGTTGAAATTGGTCCTCATAGCTTGGCAATTTATATATGAACCCTCGGGAGAAGCGAGCAAAATCGCGGCGCGGACTCATCGGTAGCGGGACATGGACGCATGAGGCTCCGCCCCTATCGGACTCGGAGACAATGCGGAGGCGAAAGCGACAACGGGATAACGATGACGCGAGATATTGGCTCCGATCGCACAATTTCCCAGTTTTTTTTTTCTTCTTGCCAGACGCCTCGAACCGAACGAAGACGCAAGGGCTCATGGGAAGGTTCGATCGCGTCGTTTGCTTTGCCCTGCTCTAGGGTGTGTACGCGACGAGAGACATTCTTCTCCAGATACGGAGAGGCCCGACCGAGCGTGGTTTCCTGCCGACTTGAGCTTTTTGAAACGCGTACCGGACGGCGATGGTCCTGACTGGAGGACGACCTGCCAGACCCAACGAGCATCGTAACAAGCAACACTCTTCTTTGCGCGAATCCGAGTCACTCGGAACCAGGGCGTCAGGCAAAGGGGAATAGGACACTGTCCCTCCACTGTACTTAGAACGTCGCTCGCGGGGGCGACGAAGCGGTATGGTTACTCTTCGCGGTTAGGTCCCCACACGATCACTAGTTTCGGGCGTCCACAGAGCAGGGCTGAGGCAACGTTTCCGGGCGAGTCCTGGAGGAACGTCCCTCGGGTGTGCTGGATGGTCTTGGGGCATCCGAAAGACAGTCGGTGTATATGCGCGTGAGAGAGACGTCGACGTCGACAGACGTGTTCAATGGGGCAGTGTCATTTGTTGATGTCAGCACGGGAACTGCGGAAGGGACAGCCCTGTTGTGAGCGATAAAGATACGAATTCAAGGAACAGGGCGTCGTCGGGAGAAGAGCACAACACTATAGAGCGCGCTGCTTGACGCCATTCGATGGTTCATCAAGAAACGGCTAGGCATTTGTGGTTTGTACAAGTCATGGACGTCTG
>JBBPLG010000554.1:0-17933 GCA_038089695.1 Xanthoconium separans | reverse complement strand
TCGACACGAAGCTGACCGATCGAGTTGTTCAGCGTTAATCCGAACATGTGGCAATCGACTCACTTTGTCCAGCTTTCCAGCCGCATACTTGCTGCGAAGGTCCGCTTCATCTACGGAGACATCCTGAAAACAAAAGGGTTCACATCAAAGCAGGCTAGACTTGAGCATGATAACGAACAGCTTTTCTCTTCATTCCGGTCGTCGCAACAACAGCATTATAATTCTCGTCGTTGGACAGAACCTTTTTCCATTCCATCAGCAGTGCACCTGCACGCTGTGCGACACAACCATTAACTTTGCAATGGTACAACAACAAGTAACAAACCTTGTGGATCATATCGTACTTGGGCCGCGTCAAATCATCAAACGCTTCCGCGTCGAATTCTTCACGAAAAGCGCTTGCCTGCAGTTGAGCATTGTGGTATGCAAGCGCTAAGAAATCGCTAAGAAACAACACAGATGACCAGTGACGCATACACACCAGGATTCGGATACGAGTCTGGGGGATATGCACCATTCTTGACACACAATTTGTCAATCCAAGCTCTCGCGGCATTCTTTGCATCTTTCGTGGCTAAACCATGCTAACGTGAGCGAGAACGACCATAAAATGGACGGACGTACCCCTGAATGCCTCAGTAATAGGTGCAGCGCGGATGTCGTCAGCAAAAGGCAGAAAGATGAGATGGAATCCGGCAGGTTCACTCCATCCGCCCTCTTCCACTGTTTCGGCCTAGATGCATGTCAGTAATTAGAATAACAGGCCGGCCATTAACCACCTGTGGCACGAGAGCGCAGAAAATAGGGGTGGCATTACGTCGGATGAGGGCGCGAACCATGCCAATCCTGTCCTTCTCTATCATTTTCTGCAGAAGAGCGCTAAAAGTGCGTTTACTCCCAGAATATTTCTATCATAGACAATTTAGATGCAAAATGATGTGGGATTGAACAATTCACCAGTTCATCGGGGTAGATAAACAAAGCGTGTTTGACATTGTCCTCGAATGCAAGTTCTGACTTGTCTTTGAAACCAAGGAGTTTGAGACCTAGGAGGGTGAGAACATGAAATGCTGTACGGTAGATGTTGGAGTAGACATTACCAGGCTCAAGGTCCAAAGTGCGGAAAGAACGGATCTCGTCCGCGGTATAGAACGGCTGTGCAGGGATTTATTTAGTACGCCGACCTTCGACAACTAAACCTTGAACTTCACTCTGTGACCAACTTTCACCGCCCTCGTGATTGACATGCTCATCTCCTCGTCTTCTTCAGCGGCGTCTGCCGTACTGGTGCCTAACTTGCCCCCATATAATATCTTGCGGCGGTCTACCTCCACTTGTTGATCCTAATAGAGTGTGGGTGTCAGGGGCCGTGTTGCAATGATAGGATGCGAAAATAACCTCGTCAAGATAGACCGTCCGGCTGTTCGCGACCTCCATTCGGTCTCCGAGGTCAACAAAGTATTTATATGAACCTTTCCTTTGTTCAGTGATTAAACCATAACTGATAGGCGCTAAGGCACTGTCGTCAAAAGAGTTGGTGAGAACTCACCCCTTGACCCCGATCACAAAGTCTTTGCCGAGTTCAAAGGGAATACTAAAGAGGGCACGCTTTGGAACCTCGTGAAACCTCATCTGAGAAAGGAGATCATCGATCCTTGTGATGGAAATGGACGAAGGAAGCGTCCTCGGATCTTCCTCTTCTTCATCCTCCCCAAGGGTATTGGTCGGCAAGACGGACTGTCGTGTTTAGGTTGAGCCACATGCGTCACTCAGTGAATGAAGCTTAAACGGACGGAGTAAAACGTTGTTGGATCAAACGGCTTCTCCGGAGTGGAAATGAAAAATGGTTCGATCTGCACACCAGCCTGGGTAAGGTCCTATCAAAGTGGTCAGGTGGCACTACAAGCCATGTACACGAACGACAAACGATGAGAGTTGTTCTGGAGGAAGTCAGTAGCTGTTTGCTATTCGGGTGTGGGTTATCATCGTCCGTGATTAAGAAGACACGCTTTGATGCTGTCTTGGGTGCACTGGGAAATTATTAGTCAAATAGGATGTGGCAAGGCACGAAAGCGACATCACCCATCGCGTATCACCCAGTTACAACTCGTGAACACATCACCCATGGGCATCTTCTTTCCTTGAATAGGTGGAAAGGTATTTCGGAGCAGGTCCGGGTCTTCCCTGGCCTCTTGATAACGGAGAGGTCGATAAAATGAGATTACTAGAAAACAGAAAATATACCATCGATCAAGCGAATGAGTTCCTGTATCGTTGGCGCGCTTATTGGTGCTATTTGTTGGTAGACGAACGTGTTCTTCTTGATCTCAGACGCATAGCCTTTAGCCTCGTTGGTCCGCGTCTGGGTCGAATTCCACGTCGTCAAACATCTCTTCGGAAGACAATATGTGTATACTCTCACGGTATTAAAAAGCAGCACTCCGACAGAATCGTTCGGGCCGACAATGACCTTTTTCTTCTGGATTTGCATGGCAGCGTCGAGCGCGGTAAGGAGGTGGGAGGTCTGCACGTTTTCGTACACAGGGTCTTCTCTGAGTTCATGCATAGACTCTGAACAATCGATGCAAAATAGGATCACGTCCCGTTTGCCTTCAAAAAACTATAACATAGGGGTTACTAGGCAGAGCGCACGAGACCAAACATGTCGACTTACGGACGCGTCTTGCAATTCTTCTTCTTCCTCGTCATCGATAACATTCCAGTCATCAAACGGCGGCATGACTGTCTAGCTTTTGAGTTGTGACAATAGTGAACAAGCTGGCGAGGTAGTGGGCGAGTCAGAAGAGACGTGTTACGGAAAGGCGTATTATGTCATCATATCACGTGACTCTACTACCCCTTGTTATGTGTGTGGATGAACGGCTGAACAAGCAGTCAGTGGAGAAGCTAACCGACGATGACCACCCAGCCCACGTTGCAAGATCTTCGCCAAATTCTCGTATCCGACCTAGTCGAATCAGTCAAGTCGCCGGAGCTCAAAATCCATTATGACGAAGACGTCGCATATTGGAAGAAGACGGCTGGATACCACGACTACCAACTGTTCCTCCGTCGACTAAACGAATCCGTCGTCGGGTATACTCTACCCCGCGCGTCCGATTCAGATGCAACCTCTGGGGAGCACAGCCAGGTAGGGACAAACAATCTGTCTTTGCCGTACATCGGTACTTCATGTCCGTGCCCGCTAGGCCATCACAGACTTCCTCATTCTTCTTGACACGCTTGACAAGTGGATTGATGATTCACCAGCACCAAAACCGGGAACGGCCACACCGCGGTTTGGGAACCCAATCTTTAGAGATTACTGGGGTGACCGCCTTATCAAGGCAAGTACCCCATTTGATTCACACCGCAGGCGTACGCGTGACGCTTGGCCGCACGTCGCAGGAATCCGATCATCTCCTAGGGACGTTCCTCGGCCCGAGTTTCAGCCCTGCTCTCCGCTTTGTCAAGCCTTACTTTCTCGAATCGTTTGGTAGCTTTCGTCGTCTTGATTACGGTACTGGCCACGAAACTGCATTTTGCCTGTTGCTCTGCGCCCTCACGCTCCTCCGTGTCTTTCAGCCCCACCCAGCTGACGAACGCGCCGTCGTCTTCCGTGTCTTTGTCCGCTATCTCCACCTCTGCTGGCGTTTGCAAGACACGTACAAACTCGAGCCGGCTGGGAGCCATGGTGTATGGGGACTGGATGACTACAGCTTTCTCCCATACTTATTTGGGAGTGGACAACTGCGAGGCACGTTTCCCTCATCATATTACTCACGTGAGCACCAGGTAACGCCCGTGGCTTGTTAGATCAGATGACGATACCCGTCAACGCAGTCCTCGGCGTTAAACTGCCCAAAGACGCCAATCCCATCGACACCTTTGACAACCTGTACTTCATGGCAATCGCGAGAATCCATCAGGTCAAGGATGGCCCGTTCTTCGAGCATTCCTCTCAATTGTACTCGATCGCGACGCACGTTCAGCGTTGGACCAAGGTGAACAAGGGCTTGTTCGAAATGTACCAGGCAAGTCGACCATGCATCCCATCGCCCAACCAGACTCACACGCCTGATGCTGCAGGCCGAGGTTTTGGGCAAACGCGTGGTGGTACAACATCTACCTCTCGGGGGTCTGATAGAGTGGGATCATTAGACTCCATCCCCATCACCGCACGTCCGCCACGCTATCCGCGGAGTTGATCGTCTCCTCGCGTCGGATTCACACCCCTGCATATGGCCCATCTTTGTTGCGCTACTGGATCCGATTGTAGTCTGTCTATCAGTTGACAGGTAACCGACTATAGCCGATGCTCATACCTACGAGTTCCCAAGCTATCGATCCCAGGCTAGCAGTACGAGGAATAACGCCATCGTTTACATGTATACATGTTGACCGATCAATGATGACCCGCGTTGAGACAAGGCATAATCTCGTTATGCGATGGTCAAACTCCCTCGTTGCCTTGACCTCTTCTGCCACGTATATCGCCGCGTCAGGAGCGACGAGTGATCTGTGCCTGCTGACCGAGGCAAACAGCGTGGTACAAACTTGTTGCGCGTGTACCCACCGGTTGACGGCATCGGTGCCCTCCATGACGATGCTGCAGTGAGCTTGGTTCCCACTGGCACATGGCATCTTGGTGTCGAACGACTGCGATCACTTCTAAATGACCAACCTGGACACTGCAGTGGGTGATCGATAATGTCATTGCCAATGCTCAATGCTACTAAATGGCATCCATGCATGTGGTTCTTGAACGTGGGGGTGCCGAACAAGGTCCTCGACCGAGAATGTTGAGAAATACCCTCAGGGTCTGCCGTTGAGTTGGTGATTTAAAAAAAAAACCCACAGGCACGTCGTCGTAACCCGTTTACGGTACACAAGGATATTCCTCGTGCAACTTTGTATATTTTTTCCCTCGCCGTTAAACGCCATCAAGAAGTTGATGTCGTTTGTTCGTTTCTTTTTTTCTCTGAGATTCTGATCACTCAAAGTCACCAAGACGACACGGAGATCATGACTTGTTCGGTTAGCCTAACCGCGTGATCGATTCGCATTATACAAAGTACACTCGTTCACATCGTGGCGGATTTCCTTCCCGCGAATATAAGTATAGTAGTTTTATCGAGGCCCCAAGAACGACTGATCGGGATTACGGCTAGATAAATACCAAGATAGACAGTTGGGTTCCGACGCGGCTGTGTTGATGGCAGCGTGGAATTTGTGGGTACCGTATGATTAGGGTACAATGGTCCGGAAAGAGCCGGTAGTGGGTGCGGTGTGTGAGGTGAGGAGACAACCAGACATCTTTGTAAAGCAGCCTTTGTGCAGACGCCTAGGCAAGAAAGTTCGTGCGACGTGGTGAGGTTCACACCCGAGTTCATTGACAAGGTTCTATGCCCATCAAAGGTTAGATGAAAACGGGAGTGGCAACAGATGGTGGGTTTTTAGGGTCGTCTTGTTGCGGGGGCAGCGGGCTAAACCGGACCTGAACCTTGGATAATTGTTCCGTTGGATGCATCGTCGGTACAAGAATTTATTAAAATTAATATCCTTCCGAGCCAGCCTGGGTAAAAAAGGCATGATATGATGTGACGAGAACACGAGGGGGGTTATCCTTTACACACCAACACATGATGCGCTTTCGATACCAAACTTTCCAAATGCGCATTCAAAGGGGGAAAGAAGGGGTTCGTTAACCGGTTCCAACGCCCCCTCGTGGTGTCCTGCCCTTGACCTCGGCGCTATTGACACGCATGTTATCTATCTCCGTCCCTCGTCTCGGAGGGCAGGGCGATGCCTAACCTTTCCAAGGGCGTGTCCCCCTGAACAGCAATGCGATCAAAATTGCATGACCAGGAACCGCGGGGAACGGATGCCGACGGGAGATGTTTAGCACGCCATGGATGCATGCTGACTCGATTTACTAAACGCTGGCGGGGGGAACAAAGGGCGTGATGGCCTGAGTGTTCGGAAATGAGTGAGAACGCAAGCCACGTTCTAGAACGAGGACGTAGCGAATCATTATGAAGGAAGTGTGTGGATCGTGTGTTTCGAGCCGGAGCATGTTGCAATGCGGCGCGCGAGGCTGCGCAGGATCCAGATGCGGTCGACTACATGGAGTAATGAGCCTTGAATGTCATGGCACGATGCCCCGAGAAGGAAAGAATAACATGGATCCATTACGGGGTCGGAACTTGTCGTGTTTTGGAAAATTCTGGAGTGGTTGCTATGTATAGGCCTTGAGGGGATAATGCCCTCTGCCTGGTTGGCTCTGCTGGTGGTGCGTAGTCAGTCGAGGCGATGTTAGGCCCTTATATACCGCAACTGTGCTCAGCCTCAAGGCCTCGTGGGCCCGGCGTCGGTGTTGTTGTGGCCAGCGCGCTGAGGCGAGGAGTCAACCACGTTTACATAACGCATCGATCCGTGTCATTGATCAAAAATTTTGAGTCACTCCATACGAACTTGGTAAAATCCAACTGCCAATCGCTTTTGTACGCTTTCTGGTCCTCATAGCATTTGCCCTAGAGCACACCCTGCGGCCTCCAGAGGTCCACAGTGCCCGAGAGCCACCATTACTGATCAGGAAAGGAATAACGATCTCCGCCTGTTGACCCTTGAGTGGGTTTTTTTCATTCCGGTTCTCTCCCCCTTGTCTCACTTGCGCTCGTTCATTTTAGGTGGTCATCAGTTCGTGGTGCGTCTTAAAACCTCTCCTCCTTTCCTCTCTCCTCATCCGCGAGCAAAGGCGAACCTCCACCGCGATTTTTTCTATTCTCTGCGATCTGCTCTTCCCTTCAACCGTTCCAACTCCAACTCTTGTTCCTTTCCTCGCTTTTTCCGGCGAGGGTTCGTTGCTTCTGAAGTAAAACCCTTTTGTTACCGTCCTGGCTAGCCCGGCCTCCCCGCAACCGTGGCGATTCTGGTTCGGTAATTCGAAGTTCCCAAAACTCAAACTCAAGCGCGTGAACATACCCTTTTTCGAAAAGACACGTCGATTCCGTATAGACACGATAGATCCCTTGGTTTTTCCCGATAAAACAGCAATGTCTCGCCTCGATATACTCCCACCCGCGACGCCTGTTGATTTCCAGGCACCCGTCTCTTTCCCTGGTCCTCCGGGATTTCGCGACACACCAGGCCTGGACCCACCTTTGGTCGACGAGAAACCTGATGGGGCGGTAGATGAGGGGGAGGTTGAGAAGGTCTTTGCCTCCCTTCCCCCGCTCCAACGCGGGCACCCTGATGTCCATCTCAGGAACGGTATCATGAACGCGTCGCGCAAAGCTGCCGAGAACAGGACTAACGCCGAGAAAGCGTTCTTCGTCGCCGACCTCGGCCAAGTGTACCGTCAACACCAGCGCTGGCTCCACTGCATGCCCGAGGTCGAGCCCTATTACGGTCTGTGGTCTGCTCTGCGGGTGTCGCTCTGGTACTCACGGGCGTGGTGTGACAGCGGTCAAGTGCAACCCAGACCCGTACGTGCTGAGGTTGCTGGCTGCGCTGGGGGCTGGTTTTGACTGCGCCTCCAACGGCGAGATCGCTAAGGTATTGGCATTGGGCGGCGTAGAGCCCGACCGGATCTTGTTTGCCAACCCGTGCAAGGCGACGTCGTTCGTCCGGAGTGCTGCCAAGGTTGGCGTGGACAGGATGACGTTTGATAACGAAGACGAGTTGTACAAGATCGCACGTGCACACCCTGGGGCGAAACTGATCGTGCGTATCCTTGCTGACGACTCCAAGAGTGTTTGTCGTTTCGGTATCAAGTTTGGGGCGCCTCTTGAGGTCGTGCCTCGTCTGCTGATGAAAGCACGGGAACTAGACCTGGACGTGATTGGTGTCAGTTTCCACGTCGGAAGCGGATGCTATGATCCGACGATCTACGAGGACGCCGTGCGACGTGCGCGTGACGCGTTTGATATGGGAACACGTGTTGGCTATCGGTTCTCGTTACTGGATGTCGGTGGCGGGTTCGAAGATGGACGCTTGGAGACGGCGGCGTCCGTGTTGACGCGGGCTATTCAACGTTACTTTCCGGACCGCAGTGGTCTCAAGGTGATCGCGGAACCTGGGCGATACTACGTGTCGCGGGCATTCAGCCTGGCGACGAACATCATTGCGCGGCGGACACCGATGCACGAGGGATCTTCGGATGGTTCTGATTTGAAAACAGAAGACCCGCGGGTGATGTGTGAGTCTGGAACTTTTTTGTAATTCTTTTCTTTTTTGACATGATATAAATACAGACTACATCAACGACGGGGTGTACGGAGCCTTTAACTGCATCATGTTTGATCATCAGGTGGTAACGCCACACGTTCTGTCTATGAACGGGTCGTTCCATCTGTCAGGAACGGAGGCGTTGTCGGCGAGTAGCGTATGGGGACCGACGTGCGATTCGCTGGACCAGGTATGCAAGTCGGTAATGCTGCCGAGCGGACTGCAAGTCGGGGATTGGCTCGGATGGCCCGAGATGGGTGCGTATACAATCTGTGCTGCGAGCCAGTTCAACGGGTTTGAACTGAGCGACGTGGTGTATACGACAAGCAGGGGAGGGGAGGAAGCGCGGGAGGTACTCCGTCGGTATGCAGCCGATGGGCATGGCCACGGCGAGATGTAATGGGGGGAGGGGATACCTGATTTGTAGACGCGTGTGTGCGGTTGTGGTGTAATTTATTTAAATCGGGGACGATGATGCGTAATTGATTATTCCGAGGATGGAACGGGCGTAAAAAGAGGCGAGTGAGACAACGGACACTCGGCACCGATGCGGCGAGCGTACATATATGATACACTGTAACAAAGTGGCATTTGCAAAACGACAAAAAAAAAGAAAAAAAAAATCCACGGCCGACGGGCGGGAAGGGGCGGTGGGAAAAAAGCGGTTGACTCATCATCGAGGGTGATCGACGGTGAGTGTCGCTTCCAAATTCAAGGCACGCGCTCGCTACTGGCTTCGAATCCGAATTTGGATATATTGTGGTTCCACGACGGAGACAGCTGGAAGGAGAAAGCGCAAGGTTATCGGGAGGATCCGCCTGGGCAAAGGTGGCCCTGTTTCATGGAGAGAAGGAGAACTGCAACGGGCTTGAGAGGCCGGGGAGGGCCGGGATGTGCGATTGGTTGTATAGTGGGAGAAGGATTCAACCGGGGGTGGCGTCAAACCTTGTTGGCGTCGTCGGTGGGGGGAGGCGGCATGGCGGGCCGAAATACACGCGTGGGTCAGGCCCCGGGGGACAGCGTGGGTGCCTGGGATCTGGAATCTTGGCGGTGCCGAGGGAACAGCAGGGCTGCTTCGGTGACCCAGTTTCGTTCACGTTGCCTCACCCGATTTGGATCACTTGCGGTTGCCGAGATTTATGTCACATTAGATGTCACACCCAAACCAGTCACATACGCGACATGTCCTCGTCGACGTGGCCCCGAGACCCGTTGCGCTGCTAATTTTGCCGCGGAGTCTTCATTTCCCGTTTACTTTTTACTTACTTATACCGGGTACCCCCCTTCCACCCTCTGATCGCATCTCCGCCGTCATGGACTCCTCCTCTGTCCCTTCCACCACCACCACCACCAGCACGACCACGACGACAACATCAACGACCGGTACTCGATTCCGTCCCTATGCCAGCCCACACCACCAGGTCACAAAGGGCAGGTACATCACCAGCAACGATCCACGGGGTTACATGTCAGCCGTTCTTCTTTCTCCCTCTTCTCCACGCTCACCGTCCCCCAGCCCCGTCTACGAGTACCCACTCAACGGTCAGTGGATCATGATGGACATCGATGACGGCTACATCCTCTGGACGGGCATCTGGAAAGGTACGCCTCGCCGTCTCCCTCCCTCCCCCCCGTGCTCATCGCGTCCCCAGCGCTCGGCAACTCCAAAGGTCGGTTCCCGTGTAATGTCCTCTCCTATCCCCCCATTTAGCCCTTTCCAGCCGACATCGTCAAGATGATCGATTCCCAACCCGACCTTGCTCCTGTCATCCGTCGGGTGCGCGGAGGCTATCTTAAAATTCAGGGAACATGGATGCCTTACGAGGTGAGCCCCCCCAACCCCCATGCCGTCCACGCCGCCCTCATCTCGCTTCATTAGGTCGCTCTTCGCCTGTCACGTCGGTACGTATCTTTTCATTTACCGCCTCGCTCTCCTAACTTTCCCCTTTCAGCGTCGCTTGGCCAATACGTGATGACCTCGTCCCTCTCTTTGGGTAATGTCCTCTCCTTGCCTTTCCTCTCTTTGTAATTCACCGTCCCTCCGTAGTCCCACGTTTCCCTCGACGTGTCTCTCCCCCGACCAGGCTGGCTATGGCCAGGTCGTCTCCACCGCATCAGGCCGCCGGCGACCTCGGCGGTCAAATCAATCCGCAGCGCCTATATCATCCTCGCTGTCCCAGCCACCCTGGTCTTCGTCTATTCCCGTCCTGCCTGGGCCCGTCGACCACGCACATCCCTATCATCGTTCCGACCAGGACACATCTCCGCGCATGTACAATGCGCCCTATTCCTATCCGCCTCCTCGCCAACTCACCGATCCACGTGTCGTATCGCCGATGCAACGAGGTCGGCAACCATCCCCTCCAGCCACATCGCCACTCTCCCGCGAGCGCTCGATTCGATCCCGGTATTCCCCTTACCCGAGCTCCGTCCCGACACAGCGTAAACTTTCCATAGAATCCATGTCCCTCGACATTCCCGCCATTTCCCTTCATGACTCCTCAGATCCTCGTTCTGGCGGCAGACTGCCTGGCGATGAAATTAAGCTACCTCCCATCCAACCCCTTGCACCACCGCGTCACGTCAGCAATACTTCTTATGCATTACCACCCATATCTGCCCTCGAAGATCTACGCGGCGTCTCATCCCAAGACTCCGCCACTGTTCTCGAGCGCCTCAAGATGGACGACTGCAAGTCAGATGCGGATGATGTCCGCTTCCCAAGACACCGCTCGTTCTCCATGTCCGCGAGGTTCGTCTCTGCTTCTCCATGAATGAACGCATCTTGCTAACGTTCAGATAGGCCCACGCACTCATTTCCGCCACCTGCATCGTGGTCGAATGACCCAGCGCGTGCAAGGGCCAACTACGAGCCCGCAAGCGTGTCGTCGCCCGAGTTCAGCCCCATGCAGCATTCCTCGCGCGAGGGCAGCTCAGCAGGCGCCGTCTCGCCCGCCTCTCCTGCCACCCCAAGGTCGACCGACGGCCACGTTCCGACTCTTAAAGGTCGTGTGCAGCGCTTGGACGGACCTGGTCAGGTGCCCTTTGTGTCTGATCACGCCGACTACCGTATGCATGCCCACCACCTCGGTGTGTTAGACTACCACCCGAAGAACATCGTGCGGTCTGCAGGGCCAGGTGGGCATTTTGCCATACGCCATGCGCCCGAGAGCGACGAGAGCGAGGTCGAGCATACAAGCATCAAGCGACCCATCAGGCCGTGGTAGTGCTTCCTTGTTACCCGCCAGCATGGTTGGCTGTGCGGCGCCGCCCATGCACGTGCACTTTTTTTTTTTTCGATTCATGTTTTTTTTTCTTCTTTTCTTTACGTTGCTTTCTCTGGATCACCTTGGAGATGTTAATCTATTCCCCCGCACCGTGCCTATCACACTATCGACGAACAGAGGTCGTCGGGATAACAGATACCACCGACGGTTCGGTAGCTATTACCCTCGCGTATAACGATTGGTCGGAAAACCAATCTTGATAAAACATTTGTCGAGAGGAAACAAACAATTATGTATATTCGAGACGGCGATTCGACCTAGATTGAGATCATTCAGGGCCGATCGGTCCATCTGACAAGCGTTCGGTAAACTTGACTTGGCTTTCCAACGCCAACGTTGGATGTCAAGCGCGGTGTTCTAGAATCCGTATACGCATATGTACAGTAGTAATTGTCGACGTGTTTCACGTCGGTCGTTCTGGATCACGAGTCTCAAGTTACGGCCGAGGGCATCATCTTGACATGCATAGCGCCGACTCTCGCCGTGGGGAGGGAGTCCGACCTTCGCCCTTTCGTGTTGGCCTTTGTCATGACGATGTAAAAAAAATTATGATAATTGTGTACGGCGACTTGTTTGGAACGTGTGTTTTGGGTCACCCATAAGGGAAGTCGTAGTGTTTGAGATGCTGACGATGGTTGAGATTTAGACTTCGGAGGCTCTCTGTTTAGGCGTTCGTGTCAAAACAGACGCAATGAAAAGGCCTCGAGGTTGTGCTCAGCCGCCGTGTTGGGAGGAACAGAAAAAAAAATAAAAAAAAAGGAGAGAGGAAAAGGTTTGGTTGCGACGTGTTCGGTAGCGGTCGGGTGACTGCGTCCACATGCCTCTCATCAACGTGGACGGAAAAACGTGGCTCGGGCTCGGAAGGAGAGAGGGTTTTTTTTTGTTTCTTTTCGGCGTCGTGATGGGCCTGCTCCACTTTCAATCGCTGTGTCCTGGATGCGATACGGGAAAAGGGACATGGGATCAGACGGCAGGGCGTAGCACGATCAAGTCCAAGATCCGTCGGCGGCGATGCAACGTGACAAGCGGCAACATGTCGAGGCGGCTTGATTCGGACATGGGATGCTGTATGTAATACGGTATCTGGACCACACGCCTCGGAGTTACTTGGTATATGGGCTCGATCAAAGATGCCAGGCGCAGTCCACACACACGACACGACACGACACGACACGACAGACAGTCGCAAGCGAGGCGGACGCTGGATGGGGATTGAGGGCGATTTCAGCTGGGACAAGGCGTTTTGGGTTGGGGTTTCGGTTCTATTTTGGGGGGAGTGTGTGGTGTGGCGATCTCGCTTTGTTGTGCGTGGTTGCTGCGCGCGCGAAAGGGGGTTTGCCCCATGTGCTAGGTAGCCAGAGCGGAATCGGAGCGGGCTATCGTGGAGGAGCGTCAGCGTATCCGGGGCAAACACGAAACGTCACGAGAGCCGGACGTCGAGGTCGAAACAGGGGTGGCCGCTTGTATTGTATGTATGCCGGCCAGATGGTACCATTTAGGATGCCGAGGAATGGTGGGTCTTGGTCAGAGCGCGTCTTGCTGTGCGCTCGGACGAGGGGACTGAGGATGCGTAGAGGACGTATGCGCGTTCACGTCGGCAATGGCACCACGTCCGGCCGTCGCGCACACGAGCCGCGCGGGGACAGTTACGGGACATCGGAAGGTGCCTGAATGCCGAACTGGCAGAGCAAAGGGGGAAAGACGGGATGAGTAGTTGGAAAGCCCATTCCAGAGAAAGTAAGTGGCGACCTGAATTCGAAATGGAGCGTCGAAGGGATCGTCTCTTCCCATCATGCCGCCGAACATTTTTTGACGGTTGGTTCCGATCAGCTGCCAGACAGCGAGGTGAGTCGTAGTACGTCCTGAGTCCGTGATGCGGGGGCGTCCGTACATAATAACATCTTGTCCGAATCTCGGAGTGTGCGTGCGTTCGATGTCAAGGATGAGCACCCGCTGTCACGTAGGTTGTTACACGCGTTTATGGCTATCCGCGTGAATGGGACGATCGGTGGCATGTCGGGTAAGTAGATTTGGCAAGGACGAGGTTCGGGCTTGTATTCAGGCACGGGATAGACTTTATCCTGTATCGTGTGCTTGCGTGCTGAAACGATTCGTGTTTGTATGGACGTTCCAATGACTGTCTTTGGTCAAGTGGCGCCGCGTAAGTGTGGTTCTGAGCGTCGCTAGCACTGAACGCGGCATCGACGCTGGGGACGAGGATGAAGCAGGTAAGGTAAACCTAGTTGTTGTGTAAGCTCCGCGGTTGTCTCCGAAACGGGCGACGCAGCACCTGGCCCAGCACGCTCTCCACGGAAAAAACTTCCCAGCCATTCCACGCTCAACAAGGACGAGGAACGAGCGCGTCGACCACACCGAGGAGATCCCTCTGCAGCCTCTGCGTCGACAGCACACCCTAGCCATGAAGTTCAGGTGACGATCCTGCTCCGTTGCGAGGCTACCCGTATTGACCCGAATCAGTTCAGCCCTCAAGTTCAACGCCGTCGCTGACTGGTGGGACGAGTACATCGCGTGCGTGGCCGTCGTCATCGTCCCATTTTTGGCTTCTTTGTCGCTCATTCGCGTTGTAGCTACGACGTACTCAAACGGCATATCTACCTGCTCGAAAAGGAGCACCACCGCCTCAGTCGCTCAACCTTCGATCTCGAAGCCAACGAGCGCACTGCACTCGTCGAGCAGCCCGACTTCTCTTCTATCGACGCCATCTTCGTCCCTCTCCTCAACCAGGAGCTCCAAAAGATCTCCGTGTTTTACGAACGCAAGGAGCGGGAGCTTTTCGCGGACCTACAAACGCTCGAGGACCTCGTGACAGAGCAGGATGAGGACGGCTTAGTGGCCTGGGAGCATTACATGGATGACTACGTTGACGATGAAGACGAAGATGAGGACGAGGACGAGGACGAGCGGATGAGCGGCGACCACGTCCACTTCCAGGACGAACTACTCCCCAAGCGACGTCGGAGAAAGTCCAGCTCCGTCAGCTTTCGTCCACGTAGCACCTCAGGTACGTCGTCCTGCGCGTGCTCGCCGTGTCTCCGTTGACGTCTCGCAAAGGCGCGCGGAATACTTCCACCGGTCATCGCTGGAGCGTCTCCTCCGTCGATAACGGCCGCGACCCCGAACCCCGTCAGTCTTCTTCTCGTCCGCGTGCCAACAGTGTCGGCATGTCGCCAACGGGGCGGCGCATCGCTGGCAGACTGATGAACATGAGGGACAGCATCACCTCGGCTCCAACTGAGAGCGTGTGGACTGCCAAGACCAACTACGCTTGGGATATCCGTCTTTTGTTCAAGCGCAGAATCACTAATCTCTACGTTTCCTTTTCTTGCTTGCAGTCGTACGTCGAAGTCAACCATTCTGGTTTCCGAAAGATTTTGAAAAAGTACGTGAAGAGTGTGTGTTCACGAGCCATCATGTTAACTCTTGGATAGGTACGACAAAGTCACCTATAACGAGGTACGCCGTCGTGTCCGTGACGTGTCCATACTCAATTCATGCACGTCCTAGCTCAAAGACAAATACATGCACGATACAGTCGAGACACATCTTCCCTTTCTTCAGAGTTCCAAGGACAAAGTCACGGCCGCCATCGATCGTCTTGTCACCTTGTACGCAAAGTGTGTTACTGGCGATGATCCGAACGCCGCTGTACAACAACTCAAGGTTCATCAGCGGGAGCATATAGCCTGGGAACGAAATACCATCTGGCGACAAATGTTGTCGCAGGAGCGCCATGGGACAACAGATACCTCCAACTTGGCAGGTGGAGCCATCCTTGTTCGAGAAGAGGAAAGTGGCCTCGTCGACATCCCTACCCCCCTTGGCGGGTTTAGGTTGAAGCGGAAGAGAATCTCTCTCACCGTTGCCATCGTTGCGTTCGTCGCGCTCATGAACACGGACGTCATCAAAGATGGTCCGGAAGCAAACAAGTGCTTTGCCATTCTCATTTTCAGCACGATCATGTGGGCAACCGAGGTATGTGCGTCGTTTGTATTGTATGAGATTCGGACTGACGTTGTTTAGGCAATTCCGCTATTTGTGACCTCGACGCTGGTCCCCTTCCTTTTAGTGGTTTTCAGAGTCATCCGCTCGGATGGCGAAGACCCGGTCCCATTAACAACAAAGGACGCGACCAAGTAGGTCTTGGATACCCTGAGAGTGCGTGTCATTGACGCGCGCCGCTCAGACATGTATTCTCTGTCATGTTCTCGCCTACGATCATGCTCCTGGTCGGCGGCTTGACGATTTCCGCTGCACTCAGTAAGACTAACATTGACCGAATGCTAATCACACGCCTGTTGAGCTTGGCTGGTTCGAAGCCTCGAACGGTCCTTCTCGCCTTTATGGGTGTATCATGCTTTGCGAGCATGTGGATCAGGTCTGTTTCGTTTATGTCATTGTTCGAATGCATATCTGACACCTATTTTCAGTAACGTCGCTGCACCAGCCCTTTGTTTCACATTGATTCGCGTACGTCGGCATCTACGACCTGGTTCCTGTCTGATTACTTGCACAGCCTATCCTACGCACGTTACCTGCAAGGGCCCCTTTTGCGCCCTGCTTGATCGTAAGACCACACTGATCGACACAGGTCTGTTACTGAGTGTCATATAGCTCGGAATTGCGCTTGCCGCTAATATTGGCGGTCAAAGCTCGCCAATTTCTTCGCCACAGAACCTTATTGCCATCGGGTTCATGGAGCCCCCGCTCGATTGGGCAAGTTGGTTCGCTGTCGCGCTGCCGGTTTCCATCATCTCTATTATACTCATATGGTTACTTTTGCTGGTGAGCTATCAACCGGCTCGCGCTCCGGACGGGGATGGAGAGATCGAGATTCGAGCGATCAGGCCGACGAGGGAATCGTTCACTCTGAGGCAGTATTGGGTGACTCTGGTGTGTCTCGTGACAATCGGGCTGTGGTGCGTCGAACATGAAATCGAGAGTACGATCGGAGATATGGGTATCATCGCTATCATACCCATCGTCGCATTCTTTGCCACCGGCATTTTGAAGAAGGTAATTGATATGCGATGGGATGCAATGATGTCGACTGACGTTGGTTTATAGGACGACTTTGAGCAATTTGCATGGACGATCGTGTTCTTGGCTATGGGTGGCATCGCACTCGGGAATGGCGTCAAGTCTAGCGGGCTCATGGACACTATGGATGGTGCTATTCACCGCATGCTGGAAGGCCGAACGCTCTACAGCGTTGTGATCGTACTTTCCGTTACGGTCCTCGTACGTCCCATCTTGCGCGTTCCGCTGTATCCATTTACTTGCGTTTGTTGTAGGTCGTTTCGACGTTCATTAGCCATACGATCGCCAGCGTCCTCCTCGTCCCCATCGCACAGCAAGTGGGCAAGGATCTTCCTGGCGGTCATGCCAACTTGCTCATCTTCCTTACGGGTTTGATATGTTCTACGGGGATGGGCATGCCCGTGTCTGGGTTCCCAAACCAACTTGCGTGCGTGCAAAACCTGTTCTCAAATTGTTCCGTGCTCGTGCTCATGCTAAGATGATTGCTAGGGCGGCGCAAGAGGACGACCTTGGACAACCTTACCTTACTAACGTCGACTTTCTCAAGAACGGCGTCCCTGCCAGCATTATTGCGACACTGGTATGCCCGTATTGTTTTTGGTTGTGAGGTTAGACCATGGGCTGACGAATGCGATGCTGCGCAGGTCGTGTCCAGCATAGGGTACTTGCTCATGTTGGCGATCAGGTGCGTGCATGCGCGACGTCCTGTCCTGGCGTGACGCTGATGGTTTCATTGACAGACTCTGACGTGTCGGGTCGAGAGATGGATGGACTCATCATATTAATATTGTGCTGTTCTAGACAGGCACTTTTTTTTCTGTTTTAGTGGTGAAATACATAGCACAAGGGAACTATTGCATTTGTTGGCTTGTGCACTGTACACTTGTACCGGGGAAGAAGCAATGGGTGATGCTTGACAAACTTGATCATCCGCACTTGTAGTAGCAAGTGATGCTTGCATTACATATTCCTGGACCTGTAGGAGACAGGTTTGGCAGTGAAATGTTGCAGTGCAGAATGACAAGGTTCCTGGACCTAGCATATGTAGTCCATCAGTTGATCAATGTTCAGACCCCAGGGTTCACCAATTGGGGGTGAGTGTAAGTTTCATATAACCCTCTGAGTCATTCTCACTGTCTGTTGTTCTGTTGCTAAGAGGCATGTGTTAGTGTGTTAGCACACTACATACTGTAGAGTCTGGAATAATTATAATTACAACTCCATAACTGAAGTAATAATCTTACCCAGTATTGGTGATCATTAATACCAAGCGCGCATGCGCGTCGTGCGCGCTGGTGCGCACAGTATTTGGCAGAATTTGAATTGCATTCAAATGATTCAAAACATAGTGTGTAGACC
>JBBPLG010000553.1:0-18029 GCA_038089695.1 Xanthoconium separans | reverse complement strand
GTGCGGCGGCGTCGTCATCATCGTGTTGTTGTGAGGTGGGTGAGGGTGAGGGAGGGGGCGCCGCGTCGTCGTCGTCGTCGTCGCGATCATCGTGAGGGTGAGGGGGGATGCGAGGGCGCCACGCTGTGTTGCGTTGACATGAGCTGGACGGGGGTGAGACGGGCCAGAGTGACGAGTAGGGTGGGCGTACCTTGGAGAGGGCACGTGCGGCGGCGCCGTGTCGTCGCGAGGTGGGTGAAGGTGAAGGTAAGGGCGCGTGCGGTGATGGCGGCGTCAACGTGGCGAGGTGGGTGAGGTGAGGGAGGGGGAAGGGTGCGTGCGGTGGCGTCGTGTCGTCGCAAGGTGGGTGAGGGGGTGCGTCGTCGTCGTCGCGAGGTAGGGGAGCCAGAAGGCGCGTGTGGCGTTGTCGTAAGGGTGAGGGAGGGGAGATGGCGCGTGCGGCGGCGTCGTCGTCGTCTTCGTCGTTTGCACGTTGTCGTGAGGTGGGCCCGATGAAGGGAGAGGATGCGCGACGGTGGCGGTGGTTTCGTCGTTGTTGTTGTCGTCATCAGGTCGTGAATGGACAGGGACCTACTATATGGGGAAATACCCGGGCTGAGGATACGTAGTCTGGTGACCAGCCCGTCCAAAAGAGGCAAAGAGGCAAGCCATCGAGTGTGCTCGGCTCGTTTCGACGCGCTCTGAAAGAACTGACTCCAGCTTACAAATATTCATATCAACTCTTATGTGATTATTCAGGGGAAAGGTGCACGGCTCGATGGCTTGCCTCTTTGCCTCTTTTGGACGGGCTGGTCACCAGACTAACGGATACGGGTGTCACCATGCCAGACCCGTACTCGTACCCGCATGGTACCCGTACCCGAGACCCGGGCGTACCCGTGCAGTTCCCTAGCGGAAACCACTGGGTTGGCAGCACTAGTAGCACCGCTCAACAACTTGCCTCTGAACAGGGTGCAGATACTTACCACCAACCTATCTGGAGAAAATACCCAGTGGATGTCCTGGCACGCTCAAGGGCTTTTTGTGTTGTACCACATCATTAGGTACGTAGGTTCTGACACACAGGACGCCATTCCCGTTTGACATTTCACATTTGTCCAATGGATTAGGCCGCTTGTTTCAGGGTTCAAGCGTGGCTGGTGCCTGAGCGGGGACCGCATAAGACGGGGAAAGTTAAATATCTGTCTGACACAGACAATCATTCAAGTTTACGCTCACCATGTACTTCAACTTCCCGTACATATTCAACATCTTGCTCGCATCTGCAGTTTTCGCAGATCGCAGAAGGGAGAACCAGTATCAGCCCGCTGAACGAGACTCATCCACCGACACCACTATCACAACTGGTAACATGGCCGGTGCGACGTTGGTTGGTAACAATGTATCGTCAATCCTCTGAACTATAACTTCCTTGATCTCATACATCCTTATTTTCACAGGGATCTTACTTTGATATTGGTGGTACTTTTGTTGTCCCGAATATTTCGGGTGTTGTTGGCTCTGGTATTGCAATTTGGGTTGGTATCGGCAACGGAGACGGGTGCGACAACCTTGTTCAGACTGGCGTAATGCTCAGTGTCACTGAGAATGGCACCTCTGGCAACGGTAAGATTGGATCATGCATGTATCACTTTCCTGATCATAATTGTTGTCTACATAGCCTGGATTGAATGGTACCCGCTCCCTTCGGAAGTCACCCCAGACTCGGAGGTCTCAATTTTTCCTGGTAACACCGTCCGGGTCGGAGCTGGCGTGTCTCCAGACCTGTCATTTGGCGTTTTTACATTCGTCAATGTCGACACGAACCAATCGTTCGCCAAGATTGTCGATGTTCCTGAGGGTTATTCGCCGTGTACGAAGTATGCAGGGTGGATCGTGGAAGATTATGTGGTCGGCAGGGCCATGGTTCCTTTCGCCAGCTTTACCCCGGTCACTTTCACAAATGCTGTGGCATTCAATTCAGGTGATGAGAAATATGGTCCTCAGAATGCTAAATCCACCTTCATGGTCACGTCAAATGGAGATAAGAATGTGATTATACAGGCATATGTCTCGTCGATCGATGTGGACACAGTCACCATTCGACGTGGTTCGGGATGAGGAATGGGAAGGATGAAGAAGCAACTTTGTGTGGATTCACTTTCTCTTGCACCCACTGTTTACACATCAGACATTGGGCACAGAAAGGAGCTATACTAGCTGATGAATAGATATTCCCGCTATGGTAGTAGTGGGTTCCGTGTGGGTTTCTTAAATCGCGATTTCTTACGTTTATATTTGTTCACATTGGCATTTGTGGTGTACATCTCGCAGTTATCTATTCTTTTTCGTGCTGTCTCACTGCCGCACGCCGACTACGCCTTCTTGATCTCGTTCATCCTCAACGGCACTCGCACTCTTCCTATTCATGGCATGTTGATGGCTCGGCTCTCAATGGTCGCATTGACGAAAAAGTTTTGCGATGTCAAGTTTCACGGGCTCTGGCTGAGTCGTTTGGTATTGATCCCCTCATTTATCGGGCGGTTGTGCAGACTGTCTACAGCGGCACTTCATTCACTGCCGAGGTTCCTGTTGAGGTCACCGATATAGACTGTGATCTTATTATTGGTCGTGAGTGGATAAGTTTGCTTCGTGTTGTTTCTGATGATACACGCTCCGTTGTGCATCGAGACAGCTCCCGTACACCTTCTCCCTCTTCCTGAGAGCAGTTCATTCGTTACTTCACCCCCTAGAGGGTTGCGTATATCATGTCATTCGGAACGCACTTTCTCGGGTTCTTTGCTGGACAGCAATGATGCCCGGGCTTTATCAATCTCTCTGCTGGAAACTTTTGTGCATCCTCATTCTTCTCCTGAAGGGTTTCTTTTTATAACCAATCACGTGAGTATCATTTCAACTTGCCGCCCACTCAATGCCGCCAACGCGAGACAAACCAGTGCCAATGCACCGAACCGCTCTAACCACGGTCGATTAAACTGAAACCTCTTGAAGCGAGGTTCGCGACGTAAAGGCGCACCGTGGAGCTCAGGGTGTGGGGTTTGCTGACAACCAGGGGGAGGAAAAGTAACCCGTGGACTAGATACAATGATGGTAGTATCTCATACTATTCTACGGCGTTGTCTCTCATCCCCCTTCACCGCAAGCTATTCTCATCAAGTGAAGTACAACATGGTTAGCGACCGAATCTTGGAAAGAGGCTCTCGGCGACGCAGTTCAGGTATACCACCCTTGCCTCGTGTCAGCAAGTCAGTCTTGTTAACGTGTTATCATCAGGCAATTTCACTCGATCCATCATCGCCAATTGGATACCAGATAAGGCACGCTGCATTACACAAGGGAGGAGAGTACGATGATGCGATCGATGCATATGAGACGATGCTGTCGAAGTTGGCGGGGTCACGTGATCCAGACGTTCACGGTGAGGTTCATCGTTATTCTGATCCAGAAGACACAATGACATTATTTAATAGAGCAGGCTGACTGGTACATCAAACCAACGAAAATACGAGCGACGATTCGTAAAGTTGTCCAACGGATGCTACGTGGTTCACCGCGTGTGTTCATGAACACTCCAACTGGCCGTCTATGTAACAGAGCTCAGCAAGTATCCGCGTTTGAATTGCTCCCGGCGCGCCAGGATCAAGCGTGAAGTGCGAGAGGACTTCCGTTACGTAATGCTGTCTCACAAATGGGAAGACGACGAACCGCTGTTCCAACAGGTGGTGCACATGGCGGTTTACGATCTGGAGGAATCTCCGATCCATGAAAAGTTGCAAATCTTCTGCAAGATCGTCCGAGAATCCGGGTCTCAGTGGGCATGGAGCGATACATGTTGTATTGATAAAACGAATCACTTCGTGCTCCAGGAGGCGCTGGTCGCCATGTTTGGGTGGTACCAAGATTCTGCAACGGTGATCGTGTTCCTTCGCAGTGTTCATCCCTCGTCGCCTCCCGACACTCTCGCAGCGAGCGTCTGGAACACTCGTGCCTGGACGCTTCAAGAGTACATTGCTGTCAAGGTCGTTCGCTTTTACACCGAGGATTGGATTCTTTATATGGATTTATACGATCTGAACCACAAGGAGTCACCGGAAATCATAGCCGAGATGGAACAAGCCACCGGAATTTCTGCACCACAGTTGATGGAACTACGACCGAGCTTAACCAGCATTCGCGAGAAATTGCGTCTCGCTTCAGCGCGGGAGACGACGGTGGAAGATATTGCCTATTCGTTGCTTGGTATATTCTCAGCTATCGGTATTTCCTTAGGACGTCTGCAAACCTTATCACGAGATCGGAGACGCAAGCACCCTTGCATGGACTGGGGAACATAGCCCCTTCAGATACCGTCCCCTTTGGGATGTTGAAAATCAGGACGAGGCACGATCTGTCTCGGATGAGGTCTCTTTCTCGTTCATCCTTGGTTGGACACTCTCACTGACCACGGGGATATGCATGAGGGTACAATCGAAGAGGGCGATACGCCCTCGTCTGAAAATGATTGATGCACTCCGGAGGCGTTTCGTGGGCAAGGCCGTCAAGAACGGGTCGACTGGCAATGGCATCCTGAACGCAAGTCCGGATCCACTGTACAGACATCCGCTTCCGTTTAGGCGTGTTCGACGTCCGCTCATACCGTTAGCCAACATGAACGAAAAATCTTACGTCCAAACTCAGACAACGAAGGGTTATCTGACGAGGGTATGGATGGCGAAGAAGTGGACGACGACTCACCATCGCCTTCTCAACCCGAATCTCCGTCGATGCCTCCCCTAGTTGGCAGAGAGATGGGCGCACGGCATCTCGTTGCTCGTCTGAGACAACCGTTTGGTGCGGCGGCGGTGTCGACGCGTCGACGCGATGGACTATAAGCGCGTCACGGCGGATGCTTTAATCACTGTACAGTTTCAGGAGAACGTCTCACTGGATGATATACTGGACAACGTACGGATATTCGATGTGTTGTAACTTGATCTCCGTGGCATCCCGGCCAGGATGGCACATGGATTCTATAACATGAACCTCTTCGATTAGTTTTTCACTTGAACTTGTCCGAGCCGCTACGACGCTAGTTCGGAACAACAACGAAATGCTCACGGTTGATCACGGAGCTCATCCACCCTCGCAAAAGACTGGCCAACGAAGACTATGGTTTGCCGTGCAAGGTACTGGCCATAAGTACGTGTTGTCGTCTTCACTCTTTGCTGACTCGAATCAGGAGATTTAAGTTGTACGGATTGAGGAATTGCACAGATGCGACAACGCAACATATCTTGGACTTGAACCAAGCTTGGCTCACCTGCTTTGTGAAGGATGCATAGCCCCAGCTTCCTCGATTATGTAATGCAGTCACGAGAGCGAGGCGCCGCCGCCTTCGTACTTTGGACTGTTATCTCTGCTCCATCCACAGATAATTTATAAATGGTGTTGATGCGCAGTTTGGACGAACTTCTCACCACCTTATCAATACCTCGTTCAAGACTGCGCAACACGTCGTAAGAGTCATTCGTTCCAACAGGATGTCGGTCCACGCAGTGAAGCGCGAGCAGGCGAATCTAGCGTGGGACAACAGGTATGCTCTATACCACTCTTGCTGCGTCTCACCTTCTCAACATGCTTGTAGTATCCCACCCGTCTTGACAGTCTCTTCCGGGTCTACCGTTCACTTTTCTTGTCTCGACGCCTCCAACGGCCAATTCAACCCCTCCTCAACAGGTGCTTCCATCGCTTCTTTCAACCTCGCCCTATGTTGCCCAATCAACGGACCGGTGTACGTCGAAGGCGCAAAACCCGGCGATACCCTCCAGATCGACATACTCCACGTGGACACCGCGGATTGGGGCTGGACCGCGCTCATCCCCGGTTTCGGACTGTTGACGGACGAGTTTCCAGAGCCCGTACTCAAGATATGGGATCTCACCACGCAAACTGTAAACAGCGCGGGCGAGGCGGAGAGATGTGCGTACTTGAACAAGGAACGAAGGATTCGTGTTCCGCTTCGCCCGTTTGCGGGCGAAATGGGTGTCGCGAGAGGTCAGCCAGGCGCGTGGTCGACGATTCCACCGTATGTGACGGGTGGGAATTTGGATACGAAGCATCTGACCAAAGGGGCAACATTGTATTTGCCGGTAGAAGTCGAGGGTGCATTGTTCGCTATTGGGGTGCGTCTTGCTTTATCTCTCTTTGCGTTATTTGATGGTGCATAATGATTGTGCAGGATGGACATGCAGCACAAGGCGATGGAGGTGAGTAAACGAGGATTCATCGATCGCGTTTACTGACAAGAATGCCTCGTCAAAAGAAGTCTGTGGTAGGTTGTTGCATGTGTAGACACCCCGAGGTCACTGATTGCGGGTAGGCTCAGCCATCGAAACCTCCATGGAAGTCACTGTGCGGCTTACAGTGCGAAAGGATAAACCATATACAAAGACACCCCACTTTCGAACCGTGACGCAGGTAAACTCCGAGGAGTACTACTGCACGACTGGTGTCAATGCTGGTGAGGCCACTTTCAAGTTCGAGCGAATGTTTCAGCAAATTCAGACGTGTTTAGACATCCGAGAAGCGACACGTTCAGCTGTTCGCAACATGATTGCATACTTGGTGGCTGAACATGGCCTGGACCGGGCGGAAGCGTACATGCTTTGTAGCGTTGCGGGGGATCTGAAGATGCACGAGGTGGTAGGTCGACACGGTCTTTCTGATTGGGCGACTGGATGATCAATTTTTATGACAGGTCGATATGCCAAATTACGTTGTAAGTGTTTTGTGGTTGTTCCCTAGCCCGTTCACCTCAGACTCAAGACCGAACAGATCGGAATGATGATTTCCAAGTCTGTACTCGGAGGTATGTGAATGGGAACAAGGCGTTTGATTCAATGTTTTTCTAGGGGAGAAACGTCTGGATTTCAGACTGATAGTTGTCTGATGTACCTTTGCAAGAGAGAACATTACAATTCAACCATACGTTTCCGTTCCCGAGTGTTTTCACCAACTTACATAGGTGGAAAGGAGCCACGACGGCCAAGGATTGTACACTGCAACTTGATAATAATGCTGATCTAATACCAGCGCCATTGCCGCAAGCTCATGACTCATGATGTTGAGGGCGCCTCAAGGATGCCCACAACCTGAATCCAGTCACCGCGGAAAAAGTAAGTGCCTCAGGGAAATTGTTTCTTATAATGTATATCAATGTCATACTCGAGGAGGTCAAACGGTGATAGAGTTCTCTGGTAGACCTCGAGCGACAGCGTGACGTCGGATGCATTCGTTGCCAGGTGAATAGTCACCAGACATTTTAGAAATGTGGCCACAACAGAGTGCCAGTCAAAAGTAGTTGGTTGGTCTAGTCACCAGATTAGGTTGGTACCGAGATTTTTTTTAAAAACGTGGACTGAGTGATGCCAGCTTTCGATCCCCAGTCTCGAGCTCACTGACATCTGTATGGTGGATGTTTGGTGATGGTGTAAGTTGCTGGGATCTCACGTGAGTCCTTGGCGCAGCCGCCTGGGGCATTCCTTGTGCCGGCGTCTGGGGTTCAGCTTATGCGGTTGCCAGATACCATAGAAAGAGCCACTCAAAAATTTCTGGGGGTCGGCTTGGGTTATGTTTTATTTTACCCTTTTTCCAACGTTTCACTGTCACATCACTCCACCCAAAGCTTTTAACCGTCACCATACATCTGGGTCACCTGCAGACCAACCGTCCAAGTTTGCGCTTGCCATGCATTTAAATTTCCCATTTGTATTCAGCAGCTTCTTGCTCGCTTCTGTGGTTCTCGCAGATCACGGAGGAGAGAACCGTTCCCGGCAGCACCAGCGTGTTCGACGGTATTCCGCTGACGCTATCCCCAGCCTTAACTGGGCCGGTGCTGTATTGGATAGCGGTGATGTATCGTTGATCCTTTCAAACCGTGTCATTCATATTCTCAATCTTTCTTGTAGATCTATGACATCGGCGGTACAGTCACCATCCCAACTGTTTCGAGCGATGCTGGCTCCGAGTCTGGTGTCGCTATTTGGGTTGGTATTGGCGACAACGGAGACGTCTGCGGCTCACAAGGAAGCCTTTTTCAGACTGGGATAAAACTCTCTGTCAACGAGAGTGGATCCTTTTATACCGGTAAGGACATGTTCAATTATGCACATATCACTCTATATCTTAATCATTGTTGTTGTTGCCACACACATAGCTTGGTATGAGTGGTACCCCGACTATATGAACTTCGTCAATATCTCGGTAGCTCCAGGAGACGACATCCATTTTTGGATCTCTATGTCTCGTGACCTGAAGGCTAGCGTGTTTTCGATCGACAATCTCAGCAACAATCAGTCCATATCAATGACGGTGGAGGGTCCTCGTAGGGGGTGTACGAAGCATGCAGAGTGGATCGTGGAGGATTATACCGTCGGCGGCAGCATGATTCCCTTCGCCAAGTTTACCCCGATCACATTCACAAACGCTGTGGCGTTCGGTCCAGAAGATGAAATGTACGGTCCCCAGGATGCCAAGCCCTATGAGATGTACAAGACGGTTAATGGCGTAATGTCTTTGCCAGCATATGTCTCATCGATCGACGTGGGCACAGTCACGATCCAACGTGGCTCGGGATAAGGATAAGCACGAAGCGGCGGGATGGGGTGGCGTGGCTATAAATCTCCGAGTCTTTGCGTTAAAATAGTAAACTCATGTTATAAGAATCCTACGGGGAGAGGGATTGCGAATATTTGCATCAAATCTGAGCGGACTACTTATTGGCGCCATCCGACCTTGTGCACAGAAAGTAGCCAAAGTATCTGGTAAATTAAATAATCCATGAGGTGGCATCCCAGCTCTCCGCGCACTCACAGCCGTCAACGCGAGGAACTGCAAGCCAACGCAGTGGACTGCTGTGACATTCTGTAGCCAACAATTGAAACATTTTAAAGGTGTGTTCATAGATCAAAAAGCAAGGCACACGATGAATCTGGGGTTTGGGGTTTGCTGGCAACAAGGGGAGGGAAAGCTAACCCATGCATCACTTGTCATTGCAGGACCATGAACTTGCCTCCAAATGGGATGCACAGTCACTTTGATCAGCAACACCGTGCAAGGCAAGAAAAAAAATACTTGGGAGTGTTGGCACGTTCATTGCGGTATTTGGAAGCACGGCTGGAAGGGTGTAGGTTTGTGAGTCGGGGTGCAGGTGCCAGTAGACTGTCTTGACCCGTGCCAAATTGCTCAGGTCAAGACAGTCGATGACTTTCGCAAATGCTGTGGCATTCAATTCAGGTGATGAGGAATATGGTCCTCAGAATGCCAGAATCACCGTGATGGTCGGCTCAAATGGGCCTAACAATGTAGTTATCCGGGCGTATATCTCGTCAATCGACGTGGTTCTGGATGAGGAATAGGAAAGATGATGAAGAGCCCAACTTTGGGTGCATTCGCCTTCTCTTCAAGTTGCACCAAAGCACTGAAATCACTGTTTATACCTCAGATATTGGGCACGGAAAGGAGCTATACTAGCCGATAAGCAAAATATAACCGACCTCGTGAGGGGATATTCCAACTTGCTGCCCACTCAAAGCCGCCAGCGCGAGACAAAAAAGCGCCGGACCGCTCTAGCCACGATCGACTAAACTGAAACTACTCGAAGCAGGATTCGCGACGTAAAGACGCACCGTGGAGCTCAGGGAGAGTGATCAAGAATTTGATGGATTTGGAACAATCTCAAGGTGACCAACTTGTGCGTCAAGGGGTTGTGGGTTACGCTGACTCTCAGAGGTTGGCGCACCGCCGCAAAGGGCCAGGTTGACTTTCGAGTCGTGATGACCACCGCCAAGAAACTCAATTCTCCCAGATCGGTCGGCTTGGTCGAGGCGGCACAAATTCGCTTGCATGAAAACATTAAACTCGCTAATTACGAGCCCTTATATAGGGTGATGAGTGGGAGCCCGTTCCAATGTGTTTCATGGTGAGGGCGATTTCAAGTTAGACGTTGAAGGCGAAAAAGCAATGACTGAGATGAATTCCACCATCGCCAGGGTACTATGAGATCGTCAGTGGCTCGATCACGCAGGCCTACCAAATACATTCAAGTTTATAGCGCTGGCGGCAGCAACTCGCCTGACATTAATGTCTCAGCATTAGCGCGGCATATGCCAGGTGTTCCACGGGACATAGTAACTAAATATATTCAAGGCGGAGATTGACGAGCAGCAGGCGAGATATCCTCCAAGAGGCAGTGAGTCGGCAGAAGAGCATCGGTTCCGCCGCTCTAATCTGATGCATTCCACACACTCAACGTTTCAGGTTTAGCACTTTGTAAAGGTTGACAAGGATGCATCTGACCTTCAATGAACTCGCGATGGACGTTGCGCATGTCAGGTTTGAACTTGAACGAGTCTCGGAAGGGAATCGACGCGTTATTCCATCCGTGTTAGTATCGTTGCTGATTATCTCCAGTGGGTCTTATACAGGTCCCTTGACGTTTCAAACGTCCGAGAGGCTCGCTGAATTCGACTGTGTCCGTGCGAAACGATCCGATCCAAACGGCTGCATGTTCAATTCGTGTTCCAGTAGTTTGGTGACCAAACTGTCGTGAAGCTTCGTCGGTTAGTCAAACCGTATGGTTTGACAACACGGTGAATCTATAAAAGCATGGATTGATACAAACTTTCGATCCAGACATCGACGTCTTCATAGATCACTGGTCAAGTCTTCACTCATGCGCTTCAATTTCCCGCTCGTGTCCAGCTTCTTGCTCGCTTCTGCGGTTCTCGCGAATCCTAAAGGGGAGAACCGTTCCAAGCACCTTGAACGCGATAGTCAAGATCATGGCAATATGGCCGGTGTCCAGCTGGATAATGAGCATTTAGGGGTACCGACGATCTTTTGAGGCGTGTATTCCTCGATCTCATCCTTATTCTGATAGGCATCCTGGGATACCATCCATGCTACTTTCAATGTCTCAACTGTTTCCGGTGTTCCGCACTCTGTTTCCTCCGCATGGGTCGGTATCGGAGGATACTGTGGTCAAACCACCATTCTTCGCGCCGGCGTAGATCTCACTATGACCGAGCATGGTCCCGCTTACGTCGGTAAGCAAACGTTCAGCCATATGTCTATTATCCGTCTCAACCATCGTATAGGCTGGGTTCAGTGGATTCCTGGTACCGCGATTTACTTCGACAATGTCACGATCTCTGCTGGAGACATCGTCCATATTATGGCCGCCTTCAGTCCAGACCTTGCGAGTGGTACCTATTCGATCGAGAATTTCGGTAACAACCAGCACACTCATGGGGTCCTCGAGCCTTCTGCTTCTCCGTGTATGCAACGAGCAATGTGGATCGTAGAACGTGACCCACGCTACCCTCTCACCAATTTTTACTCGATCACGTTCACAAACGCCACGGCGTTCACTCCAAATGGTGACAGATATGGTCCCGAGAATGTCACCACTCTGTATGAATTGGACTATGACAACGGTGTAACGGAAGCAAGTGTCGTATACCTGAATGTGGATGAAATGACGGTCCGAGTAGAGCACACGGATTGAAATGATACCACTCGCAGCACATACTCTGTTCTAGGTCACCGAATCCATCTGCTCTTCGGCTTTGTGGACTCCAATATTCAATGTACATGTTCCAAAGCAGGTTACCTGATTGAGGGGATTGGTTGGCTTTGCTGTACCGGCTTAATAGAGTTTAGTTATGAGACTATGGAGAGCTGTAATTTGAGAGACTTTCCAAAATGGGCTATGTTTCCGGCATTCTCCGTCTGACCGGGCACTAAAATGGACATTGCATCACATTCGTCCTCCCATCTCCGCGTGCGCTCAAAGCCGCCAACGCGGGCAAAAAGTCCAAAGGGAAGTCCGCCAACGCACCAGACCCGCTAATTATCACTAGGTCTTATACAGTTCTAGTCACCGTTTGGAACTTCGAACCTATGTCCGATGCAAACGGTTGCATGTTCAATTGGGGTCACCGCCTCTGTTCTGTGGCATGTGTTGTTGGTACGTTGCTCAGGGCCGCACTTCGTCCCTTTGCAATTGACAGTAATGGTCTGGGTGTGCGAGGATTGTTGTAGTCGATCAAGGCAAGACATGGTCTAAGACGTCCACGACACATAGAATTTCTTCCAAGAATGACACCGTTGTGGGTATTACTTTGTAAGCGTCAGCCTGTTGGGAACGACGCTTGGGAGGACCCCCAGAAGCAAGCTGGAAGCTGGAGGTGAGGGTAGAACTGAAATGCATGGAGAGATAAACCTGAATTGTAGTCGACAGGTGATCCAGATGGCTGAAAGGGATCCAAACCCCAGTACGACTTGTGCTTTTATGGTGCTTCAAGTCGCCCAACTCTGGAGTGTCCGATCAATCATCCATTCCCAAAAACGAGTCGGCTGAAGTGGGAAGCTGCGGCACTTTTGGATCGCACGTCATCACTTGGTGAATGATCTGTGACGTCGTATAGCGTTGCGCTCTGCTTAAGCAAGTTAAAGGGGCACCCCACAGAGTGAATGGAGATCGGAATGTCACCTGCAGACGATCATGAAGTTTCACGTCCTCCACATATGTAGTGGATCAAAAAACGAGCCTATACGAATTCACCTATGAATGAAGGTTAGTCATCTCGAAGTCGAATAACCGAGTCAGGAACGTTTTTTAATCCATGCGATGGGTACATTCACGATATCCAGACCATTGACTTGAAACGGAGCCAGAGGTTCCGACATATCTCATGTTGACTTTGGGAGAAACGATAACTACTGCACGGGCATTGGCAAGATACTAGTCGATTGGATTCAACTCTGGTGAGCACGTTCGATGTGTCATGACCACTTTTGCTTTCTTCGATAAGTGAACCGATGCAAGTATTGACTGAAAAACTTGAAGTCGGCTTCGACTTAAGTAGAAGGGACGACATCAACTATAATTGGGACAGAACCCTTGGACCTAGCGTCGATGCAACACTGTGTTCCATTAACTGAATGGTCGCTGGTCAAGCTACCAATTGAACCCATTCAAGGCCGAACATGTCGGTGAATGCTACATATCTTGTGAGTTGCCACGGACAAACCGAAGGACAAAACATTTACATTTATATTCAGCTCATAAATACGAGTGTTGCAACAAAATGGACAAAATGAACGAGCGAGCCTCCACTGATCCCTAGCCATACGACATTCCGTCAGAGATAGCCGGAAGGTGGATATGAAAAATGGTGCAAAACGAATTGTACAAATTACCACTCCCCTGGGTTGATAAGGGTAAGCGAGTCCTTGTCACGGGAAGCGACAGTGGCCACAACCATTAGATTAGATCCGTCAGTATCCACCATCTCAATTTCATCACCGGCCAGCGGCCCGTAGGCTTGACCACCCAGACTGGACGCCACAGCATCCGTAAAGTACAACGTGCCAATTCTGGCATGAGAAGACGCGTCCTTCAAGTCAAGCCTGTCATTTCCCAGGATCCACTCTGCGCTCTCCCCGCAGAGTGCATAACCACTGGCAGGCTGGAGAAAATGGTTGCGAGCGCCTTGCTTATCATTGGGATGCTCGACCATCACATAGCCAGATGACATGGTGTTATCATGCACACCGACCTGGAGAGTGACATTGTCTCCGGCGGAGATTGTAAAGTTTATGACATATACGGGGGGGGACGGGAACCACTCGTACCAAGCTATATGCAACAACAATGAGAATGTTTAGTCACGAAATATGTATGACATGATTCCTTACCTGCGTAAGCTGGCGGTGACGTGGTGAAGTTGATACCCGCGCGAAGAAAGTTGTTGCATTTGTCGCTGTCAATACCAACCCAAGCAGATATAGAAGCGCCAGCTGATCCTTGAATGTCTTGGATGGTGATGGTGCCACTGTTGGCTTGGAAGGTTCCCTGGAGAATGATAAGACCAAATATGACATGGTCCAAGACATCCACGACATACCGACTCCCTTCCAACCATGACACCGGCACGGGTATAGCTCTTTAATGGGTCACGGCGCTCGAGAGGGCCAGCCAAGGTTGCAGATGCAAGGAGTAAGCTGCAGATGAGGGTAGGACTGAAACTCATGGAGGGATAAACTTGAATGGTGATCAACGGGTGGTCCAGATGGCTGAAGCCGGGATCGAAACCCTGATTTTATGGTGTTCCAAGTTCACCCGATTCTGGAGTACCCAATTAATTATCCATCGTAAACACAAGCTTGAAACAGGTACCTGAGTCACTTTCGAACCGCCCGTCATAACTGAGGGACAGATATTTGACATCGCATGGCGTCGCACTAGCTGCTCAAAATGCAATGATACATGTATTCCACGGAGTGAAGAGATATCGGAATGTCACCCGCAGATAATCGCGAGGTTTCTTCTCCTGGACCAGTCATTTCGATCAGGAATCCTCTTATATCTATTGGCTGTGTTCACGATATCCAAGACCGTTGATTGAAAGACGGAAAGACGATAGGTGTGTCGTGTGTCGAAACAAAGCCTCACAGCCACAGACATACAACTCTCACGGCTTGCATCAACAACTTCGCCGTCCCATTCAACTCTTACACCGTTAACGAATGTGGGGAAGAACCACTGGGAAGCAGGCCAACGGTTGGGAGTGCACACGACAACTAAAGACATCAAGTACTTCGAGCCGGCGTTGCCACCGCACGACCTTCCGAGGACCGGCTGTCATCCCACCACAATACGCGCATATTCCCGATAACTGAGTACGACTGTAATACTAGCTTCCTTGCCGGTTCCACTCAGCAAGATATTGAGCAATTTGGGACGGTGTGTGAGGAGGATCTGGCTTTGGCACGTATCACGTTTTCCACTCACATCCGATGCTTGCAGGCATCTCCATGCAAAGTTGCGGTCACCGACATGCGTGAAACCCCCTTTCTCACATTTACCAGGCCTGAATACAAACGAATTGCTTCGTTCCAGTAATATCTGTACTTCCAAGTTCCACGACGTTATGCACTGCGCTATTTATCAAGCACGCAGAATCTTCGGAGCTATCGGGTTGAAACTATTTATTGATGGGTTCGGTGCTCAAAGATTTTGTTCTGGGAGTAGGATCCTTTCATGAGAGTGACCTCCAGGAATTCTATGACCTCACACGATTTCCTGAATGGATAGGCACTAATGCACTCGGTATGAGACCTATTTGCAGGGTAGCTGAGTAACGTAAACGGACGACTGACCTCTGCCATCCCCAGTCAACTTTGCATATACCCTCAATCCGGATCTTGGATTCGTCCACGTCGAGCAACATTTCCTGGCCGCAGTACCGCCTCTCATTACTCGTGCTTTTGATGTTCGAAGACTCCGATATCCTCACTTTGACGAACAACACATTTCGGGTGGACGCATTCGCATTTCTGAACGCAATGCAGGATCAGATAGGTTTGTGACTCTTATGTCTTCTGGTACCATACTATTTCAGATGCACCATCGAGGTCGATAACGCCAATTTGTTCTAGTTGTGAGTAAGACTGCTCATGACAACCATCTGGCTTGACCGTGAACCATTGACAAAGGGATGCCTCGAGCTAAACTTTTGAATCATTCTTCCTTTTATCATCGACCCCAAATTGACGACTCCTAGCTGCATGCAAGGTTCCGTCTAGATATGTCGACATTTCATTCTTGCTTCTGCGAACGACAGGCTGGATTGCGTACGCTCTGCATATGACACGGTTGTCGCAGTACTCGACCTGTGCATCAGAAAGCTGTGAAGTAAGATTAAACACCAACGCTGGAGAGTGAAACCCGCAGGCGTCCCCCCTGGAGCGGATCTTCCTGCTGTTGTCGTGAGTTGATCGTCCGGTTTTCTGGTCAACATGATCTCACCCCCGAGTATAGTGGATACCACTGTCTCATGTCTGTATTCAATTTCACCGTTTCTGATCGATTACAGCGGCCGGTTCCCTGTTCGCTTTCATCATGATTTGTATGAGGGTTGACTCGGACTGCGACGACGATAGAATAGTCGTGACTCTTTCTTTCAATCTGAACGGTTCTGCAGTCTTTTGACACTTAAAATAGGAGAGAAGGAAAAATGTCCAAGAAGAAACCCCAATAGACGAGAACGATTCCCTCTTGCGAGTCATTGGATTGACGCAAATCGAGCTTTGTAACGATACGCCGGAAAGTTGGAAACTCGCTGTTCAGGGCACGCATTCGACTGGACACCAAACCACTCCACATACGGGGTAGTGAGCCCGTCAGTTGGGAGTTCGAGCCAGCAGGATTACGACATCCTATGCGGTTTCATGTCCAATGTTTGATTGCTCCCATGTGCTACCCTCAGACTTGAACTATTCAACGCTGCGGCGCCGCAGTGGGGATTACAAGGAATTATCAATACGAAAGCATAATGCAGCCTGGTTGAACAGGTAGTCTGCCTTAGAACACCGACATTTCAAATGACATTCATCTGTTCCATCCCTTTCATCCTCCAAGTGCTCGCTCTCATATCTATTGTGCCCGCTTGTAGGCCAGTGGGCCCACCTATGGTCACGCTAGAGTATGGCACATTCAACGCAAAACAAACCAACGTACCGGGCCGCCCTAACCGCTGTCGATTAAATCTCTCGAAGTGGTTCGTGACATTAATCAAAATGTGTGGCGCACCATGGAACTCGTGGGTTTGTCTGGAAACGAGGGTTAAGAAAAGTAACTCGTGGACCAGGCACAGGTACCGAGGTGTGGACGTGATCAAGAATTCGATGGATTTGGGGGTAACGTCAAAGGTGACCAAGGGAATGCAGCTGTCCCCCGAAATACTTGCGGTGCGTCAAGGAGGTTGGCGCACCACCCAAACAGACTGAATTGACGAGACGATCATTTCCCCAAGTACATCTGCTTGATCGAAAGATCTGAACATCGTACGGGTGGGTTAGCAAATCTGTGTCCATCAAACAAAAGCTTCACCATTCATCAAGGGGAACGTGTGTTTCTGATCTGTTTAGTAGTGAGTATACACAGGCCACACTTCCCCAATGTGTATGAGTTACGTTAGTAGTACCATCGCCATGCCACCACCCTATTGGTCTACAAAATCAGCGACTAGGTTATCTAACTGACGAAATTGATGCAAGAAGCTGTGAGTTGTATTGCCATAGAGTCAGACGCAAGGCTGGTAGGCAGGAAATTGGAGGCGCATTTGGCCACTGGAGTCGTCGCAAACATACAAATAAAGGGCTGGCTCGGATCATGGCCTTGGGATGGAGGTCAGGTATGCCATGAAGAAGGTGAAGAATTGATTCATGGGTTTTGAAACACCAGGCCTCTGCCAGCAGTGGTTCGTTGCAAGAAGCGTACGATTTGGTCGAATCGCTGATTGTCACTGGTAGTTCTCAGGGTTTTTAACCCGACGCAAACTTGTTTCGGCTGTTCTCGAGTCGAGACCAGGTTTGATTCTGCTGCCAGGTTCAAACGCCAAAGCAGGAAGAGCATCACGGATGACTAAGCAACCGTGCCACACGGGTGCGGAAGTAAAAACTAACGCTTCGTCACGCGTTTGATACACTCAAGGTTTCAAGTTTAGCACTTTGTAAAGGTCGACAAGGATGCATCTGACCTTCAGTGAGCTCGCGATGGACATTGGGAATGTTAGGTTTGAACTTGGGCGAGTCACGGAAGGGAATCGACGAATTATTCAATCCGTGTTGGTATCCGAGTCGTTGCTAATTACCTCTGGGTCTTATACAGGTCCCTTGACGTTTCAAACCTCCGAGAGGCTCGCTGGATTCGACTGTGTCCGTGCGAAACGATCCGATGCAAACGGCTGAATGTTCAATTCGTGTTCCAGTAGTTTGGTGACCAAACTGTCGTGGAGCTTCGTCGGTTGGCCAAACCGTATGGTTTGACAACACGGTGAATCTATAAAAGCATGGATTGATACCAACTTTTGATCCAGACATCGACGTCTTCATAGATCACTGGTCAAGTCTTCACTCATGCGCTTCAATTTCCCGCTCGTGTCCAGCTTCTTGCTCGCTTCTGCGGTTCTCGCGAATCCTAA
>JBBPLG010000552.1:0-18053 GCA_038089695.1 Xanthoconium separans | reverse complement strand
GTCAATCCGATCCGGTGTCCTACCGGATTGGATGGAAAGGAGAGGCGGATAAGGATAGGATAAGGTCGGATTAAGTGATTGTAGATAGTAGAGCTTTGAACAGCTCGGATGAGTCGGTTTTGACAGACACCGCCTTCAACTGTTACCCTGAACGCCCTTGGTTCCGACTTTTGGTGTCAAAATTCTGTCTGCATGATTTCGTCGATACCCTGGCAAGGGAACTTGTCCATGAAACAACCCACCAATCGCGGTTTGCTGACAATATCATCAGTTGTGCGTGCGCCTCGCTTGTTTGCCAATGCTATAGATAACCTCGACGTCGGTCTACTCCGAACAGGCAAAACTGTTCACACAAGCCATCATCGTCGCCCAAGGCGGCGAAGTATTGGTCGACTCAGCCAGTTGCAACGCATCACCTTGACCAGCTCGAAGGCCACGATGTTCACCACACACAGGACGGCTGTCTGTCTGATCTCGTGAACATGTCAAGGTCTATCATCCCCGTCGATCGGTTCTCGCAGGGCCCAGTTGTCACCAACTGAGCGACATACCAAGGGACCCTCTCAGTCTCAAGACTCTTGATAAGGTGAGGCGAAGGTGTTGTGGGGATCAGACGAGAGATGCTGCCCATTGGGTGTGTCGCCTTTTCCCTCCAACGTGTCCTTTTGAGATGCCTTGTTGCGCATGCTCGTCCCACCAACATGAACGATAAACGTTCCTTGAAAGCGTGCTGACATGCTATCCCACCAAAACTTTACTTTTTGACCTAATGATGCTACACTCCCATCTCACTCGACCGGGACCAAACTTATATCGTTGACGAAACGTGCTTACCTCGCCGGTCGAATCGTAACGATTCTCTTCCTCTTTCGTGGAGTGTTCTTTTCCGTGCTGCCGGCCATGTGTGCTGGCAAGGTGGGGACGCTGTGATTGGTTGGTTATCATGGGTGTTGGACTCCTTGCATGTATTGTGTTTGCAGTACGTTGACCTATTGACATGGCAAACTGCGAATGAAATCGGGCTGGCTCTGCCACGCCCCACGCGTCTGCTTAGCTTCGACATTGGTTGTGGTGAGATTGCTTGCCTCAGAACAACGTTCGGACCAATCTTATTATCCACGACTAAACACATGTTGCTTTGCACTACGAGTGAGTCACGGTGATCGACACAAGCATGAACTGAACATCAAACACCCGCCGGAGAGTAAGCAAACAGTGGACTCTTCATGGCCGTGTGGCGGTCAGATAGTCGATTGAGATTGCAAAGGAGCATTCAGATTAGGGAGTTGTCGACATAACGAGGATGTGAAACTAAAAGGTAAATACCGAGCTTTGCCCAATAGTTTGATTCCCGGCATACCGAATGAAAGGAAGACAGCGGACAAAGCGAATGGCACAAATGGTGCATCTCTGTAAACATGAGTGGACTGGTACTACATATATGGATGGCGTCAACTTACAATGAGCTTTGTCATTTCCCGCTGATTTGGACAAACACAGCGCAGCACCAGGTCATCGTGACCACTGGAAGATCCTGGACTGGAGACTTTGATACGTCGAGGTTGGACCTTCATTCTCTTTCTCGCCGACATTTGCTGTCCATGAGGCTGTGTCACATAGCAAACCCGGTGGCGCTGTCACGGCGATACGACAACGACAAACCGCAAGCCCATATCTGGGTACGTGCGGTGCAGCTAATGACTGGCCAGAGGTGACCGGTGACGTGACGCCCGTGGCCTGCAGGCTGCCCGTGGCAACTCACATCGATGCAACATGCCTAGCTTGAGCTCAAAAAGTCCGATTTTTCAATCTCCAAATAGAAACTCGACATAGTCCACGCATATATATGAACTCACCCATTCCAACCATTCTGTCCTCGTACGCCCTTCATCCTTGGGTCCGTCCCCCGCATTTACATCCCTGAACGTATCTACATAAGTCCACAGTCATCAGCCAATGTTTTCCCCCGTTGGTAGATCTCACCCTCTTCCTCCTTCCGTCGCGACAGTGTTTCTCTATGATATATCTAACCCTCGTCGAGCCCCATGTCTTATCCTGCCAAATGCTCTCCCCAAATGCCATCCCACTAGTCACCTCAATACGTCCCATCAGTCACCTCCACCATGTTCTATACCACACCCTTCGTCCATCTCTCTGTCTCTGCCTTCATGTCCTGTCCCTTCAGCCTCTTCATCTGTGTTTCCTCCCGTCGACTCTTGCAACAGTATCCCTCTCCGTCATCCTTCCGTCCACATCTCATCTCACCACCCTCCCCTTCATGTCCCATACTACCAGCCTCTTTCTCCAAATCCTATTCCCCCAGTCTCTCTGTCCGCACATAGTGTTCCGGAGTGTACGACGACCCCCGCCAAGTCTCATTTTCAACTCCCTCCACCCGTCACTGCCAGTTATGATTCCTCTTACGCAAAGGAATGGATCAGAGTTGAACAAGGTGTTGTAAGTTTCTTCAGAGGTTTAACGGAAGCAATATCAAACCAGTCATACTTGCCAGGTGCCTCCACTTATATCTCTGATTGGCGGATTAGTTGCTGTATCCTCCAGCCAGCCCGGAGTTATATTACTCTTTATCTGTGCAGGAACGGTGATACTCGCGACATATTTTGTCTCCCCACCTAGAAATGATGAAGTAGGTAGGCTGCTTCGATGTTTCCACGCACCAATTAACGACACTGTAGGAAACCCGTATCGTGTCTGCTTTTCTTCGAAGGCTGCACGACATCTTCATCTCAGTCGGCTGTAGTCTCATCGTTCTTGGCATTGGACTCGCATTCTCAAAGGAGGTCGCCCTCATCCCTCTTTTTGTGTTCATCTTCTTTGCTGGATTAGTTGCGCTCTTCCGCACGGTGTTTGCTCCGTGGATTATAGCTACCCTACTCGGTGCCGCCATACTTTCGCTGATGGCCTTTGTTGCCCTCGCATTCATGGTTTAACTCACAATCGGCTGTTTGTTCATCGTCCCCGGTGTTGGGCTCGTATTCCCAAAGGAGATCACCCTCATCCCTCTCTTTGCATTCATCTTCTTTTGCCGGATTGGCCGCGCTCTTCCGTATGGTGTTTGTTCCGTGGATTATGGCTATCCTACTTGGTGCCGCCATATTTTCACTGATGCCCTTCGTTGCCCTCACATTCATGGCTTAACCTGTTCGTATACAATTCACATATGCCTAGCTATGTACGCTCTTAACTGGTGGTATTCTAAATATATCCTCAATACTGTATTCGTGTGAACAGTGTCGGGGTGCGCGTGCGAAATCGTAACGAAATCGGTCCATTGGTCCAACATTGCAACTTGCAACTCCGGGATCTGCCCAGTCCTACGCAACATAACGACCACATATGCTGTGATGCTCGCCACGCACAGTCGCTTTTCGCAGACGTCGATTTCGTGAGCGGGTCAGGTCTTATCATCAGATCCAAACCAGATCTCCTTTGATAGTGATCCCGAGTCGGCTCTCGCATGGTCCAGTTGTAAACAACTATAGCAAGCCGTCAACAGGTGAGGCGTTGCCCACGGCAAGTCTCGAAGCGATGGAGGCGATCAGGTGACGCTTCCCTTGCTTCCTGCAACGTGTACGGTTGGCCACTTGAACGAATCCAGGCGAGTACTGAGTCGTCTGACCCGTTCCAGCCCGAGATGGATTGACATGATCGGGGGACACGGCTTTGAAAGGTGTCGCGCGGATTAGGCGAGGACCAGCCCTCGACGTCACCTTTATCTCCCCAAGTGTCCCGTGCGGGATGCCTTGCTCGTGGGCGGGCATAATTCGGCCTGGACGCAGATAGCCTCTCTAGAACGCGATCAGAACACGTCTGCAGTCGTCACCTGCGGCATCAGTTATTAGGCGTGGCTAGGGAGTTCCTCTCGATCCTTCAAAGGCGATTTGCCTTTGCTTTGCGAGACATTGAATGACCGCGGTGGTTTAGAGTACGTTGCAAAGCTCGTTGTGACGGCGAGTACGCAGCCTCTAGGGGAACGAGAAGGTTAGCGTCGTTTGGCGCTCTCGTCCTTGACGATGCCCTTTTTCTTTTGCGGCCCATGCTCTCGAAGTTTGTTCAGAGAGTATGTTTGGGCTGGTCGTGCAACAATTTTTTTTTGGTTTATAGAACCATCTTTGGTTTGATTGGCTCGCAATAAGTGCCTGGTTCAAGTTCGCACAAGTAAGTCTGAGTTTTCTCGGGGTGCTGTCGCTGATATGGTCGTTTTCTCGTTTACAAGGTCATCACCGATCGGGTTGATGACAGACAGTTCTCTGTCTGATCTCGTTGAAAAGGTCGAGGTCCGAGCGTCTCATGTCTCGACTGCGTATCAGACAGAATCTTGGCGCTGTCAGTCCCAAGGCTTTCGTGGCCAGGGGTGACACCACACTCCACGGACAGAGGAAGGCGCGCAGCATCTTTGGGTGGCGTGCTCGTCTTAAGTTGAGCGCGATTCGTGGCTCGGACTACTGAATACATCCGGCTGGTTTCCTGTCTTGGGGTCCGCGAGGTTTGGATACCGTTTACTTCGCTGTGATATTAATAGTGGAAGTTGTAGTACCAGCTGACAACATGTCGGTATGAACGATGTCGTGATGTGAACTTACAGCGACGATCAATCTAGATTCTTGCTCTGAGACTCTCACTGAGAGTGACAATATATTACTGTTTCATGTGAAGCTAGTCGTTCAATATACCTACAACGAAATACTAAATGATTGGGTCATGATGACCAACACAAGCATGACACCGAGCAAACCACATCATGCGAATGGCCACCAAACAGTCGGCCGACAATCAAGATCAGGCAACTTGTCGCATGACGGGGGCAAGTGCTTCATAATTCGAAACCGAAAAGTCAATATCGAGTTTCGCAGAATAGTTTGATAACGTACCGAATGAAAGGAAGATGATAGATAATACAAATGGTGCAAAAGGGATCCACTCCGAGGCAAAGAGGACGACTGCGTGTAATCTAGTTCCATCAGTTCTCTGTGAACGCATGTAAGTAAACATTCATACCAGTAAAACAGGATCGACTTACGATGAAAGGATGATCCTTTGGTACGTGAGAGGGAGTTCCACGATAAAAGGCAAGCTGTACGAGTAGGCCAGCGAGCGATAAGGCCCTGGAAGCAGGTATGAACTTGGACGGTGCTTGACGATCGTCAAGGGGGATGGCAAAACTACCCAACAACACGAATGTTTGCTAACTTGAGTGTCAAACAGAGAAACATTTTTCAAGGCGGATATGGCGTACCACAATCAGCAGACGAACTATTGTGCGTGTTTGGTGACAGAGATGTACATCTTGCATGTCGTGGATGGTAGCGAATGGCGAAGCATGAGATACTTCCTGCGCCTTGGTTGAGCCACCTTTGGGGGACATGGTGCCCACGACAACATCATCTGAATGCATGTCGTCCACGTCGCCCCGCAAAGTGCGTGGAGTTACCATGATTTGGCGCCGAAGGGGTTGTAGGTGAAGGTGCGAGTGCGTTTCTGCTGTTGGCCATCCTCAGCACCGCCTCGGGTGGCATTTCACCCGTTTCTACGAGTATCCATCACTCAATAGTCGGCGCTCGTCCTCATTTGTCCCGTCTTTTGGCTTGCGCTCACATGGACATTCCCGACATTCCTAGTATCCCTAGTCGTGCAGCTCGTCGTTCGATGGCCACGCCTACACCACCAGTGACACTTGGCGAGTCCAAGTTCACCCTGGACACTTCAAATGTCGCTAAGCTCCTTGGTGGAGACGAAGCAATGTCCCCCAATGCTACTGTCTATGACTGCATGAAGTGGTATAATTCTCCAGGACCATATCAGATTGCCAAACGATACGGCGTTCTCGCAAAATCAAGGTTTTCCGACGGGTTTTTCCCAGGTGGTCACACCGATCCGGCTGCCAGGGTTATAATTACTCACTCCGATGAAATCATTGAGGAGACCGATTATCTAGCCACTCTTGCTCGTATGAGCGAGAGTGCTTCTCGAAAGGTTGAACTGTCCGACTTGGATGGCTGGAAGGGTCCCAAGTTTAGAGCCGCTCACTCCGGTACCGTCATTGAGGAGACCGGTCATCTCTCCTCTCTCTTCATGAAGGACTGTGCACCCTGGGACTCGCAAGGAAAGATTGTGCCAGGGAGAAAAACACAGGCTATGAATGGGTCTCGGCCTCTACCTCCTTCCTCCGTCCCGACAGCCTTTTTCTATGATATGGCTCAGCCACCCTGGACCCCATCATGTCCTCGTTCTTCAGGTCCTGTTCCACCGACCCCTCTTCCTTCAAGTCATGTCCCACCAAACCCTCTCTCCAAATGCCGTCCCACCAATCACCATTACCATGGCCCGTCCTACCAGTCTAGTCCTATGCCCCTTCCAAACTACCCTTCCTGCCCGTCTCTCCATAACCCTGGCCAACCAATCTCTTTCTATCCTGTCCCGCCTGCCCCTTCCGGCCCTGTCTCGCCAGTCTCATTGTCTACACCCGATTGGCCGGAATGGTCATCAGCCCGCATTAAGTCTGATTTTCAACTTCCTCCGCCTGTCACTACAAATTGTGGTGCCTCTCGTTCAAGGGAATGGACCAGAGTTGGACAGAGCGTTGTAAGTTTATCTCCACCAAGTTTAACGAGACCAATATCAAAGCGACGACTTGCGACAGGTGCCTCCACTTATAGCTTGGATTGGTGGGTTGGTTGCCGTGTCCTCCAGCCAGCCCGGAGCTGTGTTGCTCTTTGTGTGTGCTGGCACGGTGATTCTTGCGACATACTTCGTTTCGCCACCCAGAAACAATGAAGTGGGTAGATTGCTTCGATGTTTGCACGCGCCATTTAACAACTCTATAGGAAACACGTATTGTGTCTGCTTTTCTTCGAAGGCTGCACGACATCCTCATTGCAATCGGCTGTAGCCTCATCGTCCTTGGCATTGGACTCGCGTTCCCAAAGGAGATCGCCCTCATCCCTCTCTTTGGGTTCATCTTCCTTGCCGGATTGGCCACACTCTTCCGCATGGTGTTTGCTCCGTGGATCACCGCCATCCTATTTGGTGCTGCTTTACTTTCGTTGATGCCTTTCATTGTCCTCCCGTTCATGGCTTGACCGACCCGGTTTGATTCCCGTTGTCACATGCAAGTCATACGCGATATCTAGATAGACGACTTCCGACTGCTGTATTGTAACCAACATTGGTTTTTCCTTTCTTTCCTCCTAACAATGCTACAGACAACTGATTCTCGGCTTGAAATGGGACAGGACTGGGTAGCGAAAATCCTGACCATATCACGGGCGGTGCAATATGCAGAGATTACAAGGCCACGAATGTGAGATCCAGGCTCACAGATGCTAGCCGAAGCAAGTGCGGCTCCAACTCGCTACCTGCGATAAATCTCCATGTTGCTCGAACTTGATTTGACTGTCCACAAGTTTGGGCTCAGAGTCGAGGAAGAGATCGATCGTCATTTCGATATCCGATGCGAAACCGGTGATCTAGAAGGTTCCAGGTCAAAACCCAGGCACAATGTTCTTGCTCCAGCGCAATCCCTTGGACAGCTTCATCCTGCGGGTACCCAGTGCAACGCAGAGTTGTCGTGGGGATATCTGGGTTGCTTCTGGAATTGTGTGTTTGGGTGTCAAAGGCAGCGAGGGAGGTTCGAACGGTTTATACCTTGCGTGGGGGTGATGAAACTCACTCGACAATTGAGAACCTGTATAAGCGTCTTACTTTTGGGACCGTTGATTCAACATTTCGTGTCAAAGTAATAGTCACGATACCTGCAAGATCGACGGTGCTATGAAGACATGATGAAATTTGAGTCGGTTCGACCGTGATTTGCGCCAAGACTTGCGAGGTGTCACGAAGATGTTGCCAGTGCGCTTCTGTCGATAGGCGTTAGAATGGAAAGAAGCGGAAAAAAAAGTTCAGATCTGCCGACCGGAAAGTCGATCGCCCTTGCGACGTCATTGGTAGGCAGGGAGCCGTGACCCAACTTATCGACACCGCCTTCGACGGTTGCCCTGAACGCCCTTGGTTCTGACGTTCAGAGTCACAAATCTGTCTGCATAATCTCGTCGATGTCCTGGCTGGGCAAGTCGTCCATGGATAAAACTCACCAATCGCGGTTTGCTGACGATATCCTCACTTGTGCGTGTGTGCGCGCGCGCTTGTTTGCCAATGCTATAGATATCCTCGACGTCGGTCTACTCCGAACAGGCAAGTTCACACAAGCCGCCATCGTCGGCCAAGACGGCGAAGTATGGGCCGAGTCAGCCGGTTGCAACGTGTGCATCTTTTTATTTGCATAAATATTTCTTGATGGGTGTGCAGTGGTCGTTGGACACTGTGACTGACGTTGAGTTCGTACCCGGCAGATGACCAAAGAAGAACGCGGGGTGATCATGCAAGGCTTTGGAGATCCCACGCGGGAGATCTTCGTAGGAGGGCGTAGGTATCCAACGACGATGGGGTGCTTGGACATGATTCTCGCGAAACGCAAGGTAGGGAGGGTTTTAAGTTCTTGTCGTCCTCGGACGGGTTTGGATTTGGGATGACTGATTTGAACGCCCGGTTTGCAATAGGATGGAGGCGGGTGCGTGGTCAAAAAGACAGGACAGAGCATGATCGTTGCAGAGTACGTCTCTACCGCCGACGTGATGGCCGCGCTGGCACTCGTGGAACGACTTGCGGATTATCTGATTTCACAAGGATATTGACCTTGCTAGACTTCCAATTTCATTTGTAGATCAGTCCTGGACGGTGCTCATTTCGATCCCAAGTTCTATACATGATCCTTGTTTTACCCTAGATGAGATACGAAATCTCTCTTGCACTTGTTGACCAGATCCTCTTGTTCTCCCTCATTCCGTGTTCCTGGGCGTGTAGTAACTCGGGAAGATACCCGACACATCTTCGTGATACCAAAACCGCCCCGGAGTGCTGTCGTCCACCCCCGCAGCCCCGCCAGCAGCATCCGTACCAGTCCCGCTCTTCAGCCTAACGATCTCGATCCACATAGCCGCAAGTCCCAGACCCGGCACGAGTTGAAGGGTTTCAGCAAACGACGGAGACACGAGAAGCGTGATACTATCCGTGAGCGCGTTGTGCGGCTTGCGGGTAGCGCTACCTCCGACGTCGCCGAGCACCCTGGAAGGATTGGTGGGATCGATCACCGGCCCACGAGAAGATCCCCAGAACTCCGGTGCTGTGATATCACCTCCCTCGCAACCCCAGGGTTCGAGGATGACTTTGGCGAAACAAGCATCTAGCTCTGCTTCGACACCATCTGCCGAAGGTGTCCAGTCCTTTCCCTCGACTCTCACTTTCGCTCTGGGATTTTCTCGTCCAGTGCCTTTGGGATGGCCAGCCGGAAAGTGAACCGCGACAACACGCCGTGTTGAGCACTCGATGATGCCCGTCGTGTGCGTCAACGGGAAGGTACTTGGCCCGATGAGTGAAACCATTGTTTTGAAGGTATAATTCCAGCCAGAGTCCGCATCGGCGGTCGTTTCTTGGCCTTCCTCAGTTTTGTCGCCCCAGGATCCACATTGAGCCCAAGCATTGTCAGATGGATCCTCACCCCATGCACTACCGCCCCAGTCTCCCCAACTAGTCGCGTTGTCGTTAGTGGTAGCCTCGCTGATCGGAGAGAAAATGCTGGTAGGGGTGTCAATGGAAGTGTCCATGTCAAGATTGTCCTCGATCGCATCTTTGATTTGGGTCTGAGCCTCCGTGGGAAGCGCAATTTTTGTCTTGACACCGCTGGAGAGGTCCGTCACGGTGATGGTCGCGTCTAAGGAATGCCGTGAGAAGACCAATCGAGATATCAACGCCGATCTACCTTTTTGCTCCGTCGTGGTGGTATTCTCTGCAGTTAGTATCGTCCAGTTGACTCCTCCTTGTCTTCCAAAGCATTCCCTAAAAGCTTCGTTGCACGCATCGGGAATTGATCGTCCAACTTCGAGTGTCAAGGGAAGTTCCTTCTTCGCCTGTTCAATCGTTTCCAGGGCTCGCTTCAAGCCACGATGATACACGGGCTCCCGCAGCACACCATTCCGCAGAACGAAAGAAATGAAGAAGGAGATCAAATGAGGTATGTAAACCAAATTTGTTTTCACCCTGGACCAAAGAGGGAAAGCGAGATAAAACATATCAACCAAATCGTTACAAGTTGCCGGGACGAGACATACCAGATGAGACCGTGGTCGCGCATATAAGACGAGAGGAAGATGCGGACCGCCTTTTCAGGATCGTCGAGGAAAATGGTGATTTTCTCCTCTCTGAGCTCTTCGTCCAACTTTCGGAGGTCACTGTCATCGCCGTCGAGGGGGTCCCCTGACCGCTGGCGTTTCGCAGGTCGCGACTCTCCAGCGGTAGAACCATCCCCGATGTCCATGACAGGATCTTCGTCGTCGTCGTCATCATCATCACCATCATCGAAATCAGGAGATTCAGTGCGGGCAACTTTCTTCCCGCCAGTCTTGCGGAATACAGACGGATTGATGAGCAACCCCGTGAACAAACGAAACTTGGACGACTCGTTCGGAAACGTGATATCGATCGCACGAAAAAACAGACGTACATGATCCCACAGTGTGTTCAAACCAGTCGAGACGGGCGGCCATGGGCGACCAGTACGAAAATCGTACGCCGACTGATAGAAGCGATCGACGGGCGAGACGTTGCTGATCAAAAATAAATTTAAAAAAAATGCGCCATAGCGTTGATCAGAGGCGACGTACGGATCGTACCGCATGTTCGTCACTCTCAGATCTTCACCTTCTTTCCATTCCTCGTACCAGGGAAGTTTCTTGGCTGGGACAGCGGCGGCTTCGGTTGCGGCGGTCTTCTTCTTCTTGCGTTTCTTGCGTGAGTTGCTCTTGCATTCGTCTGTAGCGTGCTTGACGCGCAGCTCGACGGTCGGGATACCGAGCGCGTCGAGCTCGACGTCGTCCTGGTCCACAGTATCGATCGTGACTCTCTGGGAGTCTGAGAAGAGCTGGATGCCACGGGGTTTGAAGTTCTTGAATGGCATGACCGTCGCGCCAGATGGTGGTTCAGGAAAGGGCGGAAACCTGATGAACGGCGGGTCTTGAACAGGCGTTTCTATAATGTTGGAAGCGGTTGGCTCCGCGACAGACATGACAAGCGAAGTTGGACGTTATTTGTAAGGCGCAACTTGGGAGACGTATTATCGACAAGTCCGAGCAATTGAGTCGGCTACTCAGGATATCGATGATCTTGGTCGCCGGCCGAATCGTTGGGCTGCCTGATAATCTATATCGTCGCCTGCAGGTAACCCTTTGCTTCTAATCACTACTACCTTCCTCATCGGGATGCTTTCTCTCACTCCTCTGGCAAATAATCCAAATGCATTGTGTGCGATTGACTAAAGATACATAAAATGATTGCGCTTCGAAAACGTAACAATACTTGCAGGTTCACTATCGGACACCCTCGGGAGGGATCCAATCCGGAATCTTACCCCATTCAAACTTTGCGCCAGCGAAAGCGACCTTGACGTCCGCAGGTATCATCTCGTCGTAGTCATTAGGAAGGAGGGCGAGGTAGCGGTCAGCTCCTGGCTTCATTCTGGCCAATAATTTGGCACTAGTAAAGTCGGGTGTGCCTGCTACGGGTTTCTCACTCAAGGGGGTGACGGGCATAGGGGAAGTGGCAAAAGGGGCACTGCCGCCTATAGCAGATGCGGGTGATGGTAATGCAGATACAGATAGAGTGTTACCGAACGACGGTCCGAATGGGGATGGTTGGCTTGTTCCAAAGGCTGATTTTGGCGCAGACGGGGCAGTACCAAAAGCGCCCTGGATCGGGCCTGTAGACCCAAATGCAGACTGAGCGGGCATCGTGCTAGTTACTGGACTGGCTGGTGTAGCAGCGGATGTGAAGGTCGACGGCTGGGATGCAAACGCGGAGAATCCACCACCCCCAACCCCGCCAAATGCACCAGATGCGGGTTTGATCAACGAGGACTGCCCGAAAGCAGGCTGCGAAGGCTGACCGAACCCTGTTGCAGGCTGGGACGGTTGGGAAAAGGCTGACGAGGGCTGGGGAGGTTGTGAAAAAGCGGAAGAGGGCTGTGAGGGTTGGCCAAATGCTGAAGTTGGTTGAGATGGCAGCCCAAAAGCTGATGTTGGTTGTGAGGGTTTTCCAAACACCGACGTGGGTTGTGTTGAAGGTTGTGCGAACGCGGAAGTTGGCTGGGTCGCCGCACCAAATGCGGACGGCTGGCCAAACACAGAACTCGGTTGAGTCGGTCGACTGAATGCAGATGTGGTCTGAGTGGGTTGCCCAAAAGCTGACGAGGTTTGACTGGTTTGACCAAATGCTGAGACTTGCTGTGGAGCAGATGCGAAAGCTGAGGTGCCCTGGTTTCCTTGACCAAACGCAGAACCGCCACTCGGTGAAACACCCAAACCGGTTTGGCCAAAGGCTGGTTGTCCAAATGATGATTTGCCGAATGTAGTGGTAGTTGTGCCCCCAAACGCAGGCGGCATCGAACTCGTCCCAAAAACAGATGGCGCAGATGTCGTCAACGCGGGAACTGGAGTCGAGGAAAATGCCGAGCTCTGGGTCTGAGTGCTGGCCTTTAAAGCCTGGTCGTATAATGCTTTAACGTTGTCTCGCGCGTTCGCATACACCTGATCTGCAGTTGAAGTCTTCTGCCCTTCATACTTGATCTACCGATAGCCTTAGGAACGCGTAGCCAAAATAAAGAACCACGTACGTATTCGTCAGTCGTTCCTCCTTTAAGGGCAGTGACTGCTTTCAGACGCAATTCCTCCGGTGACTCGTCGAGTCCACTGATGATAACAGGTTCGTGTTTCGCAGGTCCATACGAGGAAAGTGGCCACAGTGGCTTGTCCTTGAAGGGAGTGATGTCCGATGTCACGGTCTCAACTCTGAAAGGTGCTGAATGGTCTGAAGACAGTATATTCAAACGAGACTCACGTGTAAGGAACCATGGCTCTACTATTACTGGAAGTCCACGTCTGGTCTAAATGGCGACGTTAATTCACTAGGATGAATCGAGTCGTAGATATACCAACTGCCAAAGGTCCCTGTAGAACCGGGGTGTTCATTTCGACATCGATCTCCATACTTGCATGCTCCACGTAGGTAGTACGAGCATACTGTCTGTAATAATAAGTCAGCGATATTCATGTATTAAAACATACAAATTTACCATTGTAAGGGGAGATGCGGGGGTCGGTGACAAGTGAGTGCCAGTGAGCCAAGTGAGACTTATGTGTGTTGGGTTGTTTACCAAGGGCTTCCATATTCAACAAGTACAAATACGTCCTATTGGTCTGACACTTTAATCGGTGAAGACAACAATGAATGCGGACGCGAAGATGAGACTGCAATGATTTTTCACTGTAAGTATGTCGAGGGCTGTCAAATTGTTTCTTCACAGTTCACGCGGCGGCGTCGAGAAACTCAGGTTAATTGACCATTGAAATTTTCCATGTTAATTGTTGGTCCTCAGCCTGAACCAAACAAGTTAATTTACAAAATTTAGTCGAACCTTCTCAACGAAATACATCCGGGAATCTACGCTACCATAACAGATGCGTTCCTGTATTCAAGGTATGGTACAGGCCCAGCCTGAGCACGTGTGGCGAGTCATGTTAACCTGTGAAATTGAAGAGCCTGACCAGTTGTTTACATACCCCTGCAAGACAGAAGTGTGTCAACGTGAATATCGCTGCTCCGGCGGGTTGGTACTGCGACAGCTCGAACGTGAAGTTTTGATAAAACCCCACGCCAGGCAATAGGATATCCGGATCCCAGGATCCTGCGTAAAGGACGCTTCCGAGCCCGTGTGTTGGTGGTGGGCAAACATCATTGGTGCAACTGTTTATCGCCAAAGCAATTCCAACATCGATGCACGACGCCATGGAATACTATCTATCAGTAAGTACAGGCAGTTCAACTGTGAGGCGTATATCTTACAGGTAAAACGACTTGCGCAGTAAAGTTTTCGTTTATTGGGAGCACAGTGCCATCCGTAGGGTATCGAAGTTCGATGGTGTCGCCCAGGGCAGACGATGCAGCGGATGTGAGAACAACATACAACGACAAGGATTTCATGGTTTTTCCTCGATGTAGCGCCATGCGCCATCCTGCTCTATCCCTTTAAGTAACACCACTGGTGAGAACCTATGATAATCAGTCAATGACAAGAGAGTCCCCTCTATGTCAACGAATGCAACACCACTACAGGTTCCGTGGAGGGGAAGGATGACCGTCGTGTCCTGGCGTGGTTCAGGGTCCACCTCCCATTCGCGAGAAGTTAGTGTCGCTAATTGGGATATGGTGGTTTGCTGCCACATTCATCGCCTCCAATTTTTTCGATGGGGCATTGGTTGTTCGGCAATCAAGAGGAGCTGTTGCTGGATTAACGCAGAGCAACCCTGAACACTGCCCACTTGCCAATTGCAAATCGCCGTCGGCCAGGTTCGCCGTTGCGCTCCCTATACTGATTGACTCGATCCCAGATCTGTGGCTTACAATTGTTTGTAGACGCAGCCAAACACACTGGGAAGAAGACATTGGAAAGGATTGTGGTTTGGTAAGTCAACACATTTTAGGCTGCGCGGAGGCAGATGATCCCCTTGAAACACATGGCGAAGTTGATTCCAGACTCGACAATGCTCAACGCTCATTATGTAAGTTCTTTACCCCTGATCGATTGAGGGGCATCAGGGGCTATCATTGAATGCGTGTTCACAGCCTCGGAGGGGATTTGACGTTTGGCCGCTGTATAAAAGGTGTTCCCGTTATTTCAATCCGTCTTCACCTACGATTGACTTTTCCTCCATACTATCCCAAGATGAAGATTTCCCCCGTCTCTGTACTTCTTGGTGTCGTGGCCTCTGTTCTTGGCCAGACTATTCAGCTTGGCTACCCCACAGACGGAACTATCCTTCACAGAGGAAAGAACTTCACCGCGCAAGTTATACTTCCTGTGAGCACTTCGCGCGCGTTTCCTTCATCAATTGACAAAAATTTACTTGTTCATTCCAGGAATCTATAGAGGGCTGCATACAGGTCGGCATTGCCCTCGCAATAGACAACTGCCCCAATGGGGTTTGTCCACAGCCAACCAGCCAGCTGGGCGACGTCCTATATGCCGGCCAATGGAATCCCACTGCACACAACCCGGGCGGTTTCTACCAGAACTTCACGTTACAGGTTTCGCCGTATATGAGCACCGGACCTGCCATCTTCACCTTGACGCATCTTTGCCTGCTTGGGGTATGTCGTTTTCTAGTTTTACGGCGCGCTGATGCACGAGCCTGCTTCCATCATAGGCTGGACCATATCCATTCCTCGAGTTCCGTAACGCAACCGTGACGATCAGGTAACCATTCACGGACACTGGCAGAAACTTGCTCCTTGTCTCTTGTCTCTATGGACTTTATGTACATGTACATATTTGAAGCTTTGCATGGGAGTTGAGCTGTAGTTGTATTGACCATCTGGATCAATGAACTAAATGTTGGGCTGGACAATAACTAAATGCCTGACCTTGGTTGCTGACATTGTGTACCATTTCAGAAAGTCTAAATAGTAGTCTGTGCGTGCTGGACCACTGGACGTAAGTAATGATGGTTCCGGCAATCAAGAAAAACCGGAAACCGGATGTGCTTGCGTTCAAGTTGCTCCGAGCCACAACGTTACCCAACGAACTTGCCAGACGTATAAAGGTCCATTCATTCAAGGAGTTTACACCACGATAATGAGGCAGTTACAGGAATTGCCGTCATAATCGGGTATGAAATTGAACTTCTCCAGTCTACCGGCCTTACCTTCGAGCGGGCTGAGACCCACCGACGTGCATCACACAGGTCGCCTCAAGAGCGATTCTGTCTCCCTGGTTTTACATAAGTTCGTCCTACCTCTCCTTGGCAAAATGATTGCTCTCTGGCGACTCAGCGTCAACCAAATCCTTTGTCCGTAGTACCACCGACCAGCTCTGTGAGGCTCTGTCCCATCCAGTCTGTTCGACTTATTCGCTCTCACTCTGCGGCGTTGGGAAGGAGAGATATGTGGTGAGTCAGCTAGTCAACAGCCCTCCGAGCCTGGGCCAGTCTGGGCCAGACTCACCGTGACACGCGTTTGACAGTTCGCCGCCTTCTTGTCCAATCTCAATCCGCTACAGGTTCCGTGGAAGGGAAAGGATGACCGTCGTATCCTGGCGTGGTTCAGGGCCTCTCTCATCCGCGAGAAGATGGTTCGGTTACTGTCGCTCGTAATTGGGATGATAGTTCATCACCTCCATCATTTTTCCAATTGCAGTCCTGTCTGCGTTTGGCAATCAAGTCTTGAGAGCTGTCATTGGATTAACGCAGACCAACCCTGAACACTGCTGTCGGCCATGTTCGCCGTTGCGTTCCATATACTTATTGATGCAGCTTACAATCGTTTGCGGCTGCAGCCAAACATTCAAGTACGACAAGAGAGCAAACAGTTGCGCTGAGATACGTTGGAAAGGAATGGTTGGTAAGTCAACACATTTCAAGCTGATCGCAGGCAATGATGATCCTCCCTGGGACGCATGGCGAACTTGTCAATTCCAGGCACCAACCAAATGTGCGGTTTGAACAGCCCACGCTGGCGCTCATTATGTAGGCTCTTTGCCCCTGATCGATCTCGAGAAGAAAGGGGCACAGGGGCCATCAAGGTTTGTCCACAAGGGAGGCTGTCCAAGACCTTCAATGGGGTGAATTTACGTAACGACATATGCAGGATTTGATATTATTCACATTTGGCTCTATAAAAAACGTCGCCGTCATTTCCATCCGCCTGTCGTCTTCACATTTGACTCTTCTTCCATACTATCCAAAGATGAAGATTTTTCCCGTCTCTGTACTTCTTGGTGTCGCGGCATCTGTTCTTGGTCAGACTATTGAGCTTGGCTACCCTACAGACGGAACTATCCTGCATCGAGGAAAGAAATTCACCGCACAAGTCATACAGCCCGTGAGCACTCCGCACGCGTTACATCCATCTTGACCAAGTTTACCTGTTCATTCCAGGAATCCATAGAGGGTTGCACCCAGGTCGGCATTGCCCTCGCAATAGACAACTGCCCCAATGGGGTTTGTCCACAGCCAACCAGCCAGCTGGGCGACGTCCTGTATGCTGGCCAATGGAATCCCACCGCACACAACCCGGGCGGTTTCTACCAGAACTTCACGTTACAGGTTTCGCCGTATATGAGCACTGGACCTGCCATCTTCACCTTGACGCATCTTTGCCTGCTTGGGGTATGTTGTTTTCTTGTTTTACGGCATGCTGATGCACGAGCCTGCCCCCATCACAGGCTGGACCATATCCATTCCTCGAGTTCCGTAACGCAACCGTGACGATTAGATAACCATTCACGGACACTGGCAGTATCTTGCTCCTTTTCTCTTGTTTTTATGGACTTTATGTACATGTGCATATTTGAAACTTTGCATGGGAGTTGAGCTATAGTTGTATTGACCGTCTGGATCAATGAACTAAATGTTGGGCTGGACGATGAGTAAATGCTGACCTTGGTTGCTGAAATTGGATGACTTTCCACAGGCTTTTAATCCGTTTGGAAGACTCGGACGACGAGATTATTGGCCATGAAGAAGTGTTCAACGAATTTAAAGAGGGTTGCCCGACTTATCGTACTTCAGCACATGTGACGGAACTGACTGAAAGCATTGTGTAGACACGGTTTGTAGGTACGAGATGTGGAATATCAAATCTGCAATGAATACTACCTATGCTACGAAGCTTTGCACTTTTAGTCTGCTGCATCATGCTAAGAACCGGGATCAGACTTCATCCGAGTCACAGTGCCATCCGTTCAGGTGAGACGATGGTCCCGAGCGCCGGATAGAATCAGCGGTGGCAGTGATGGTGGTGCGTGCGCTGGGTTGAAACCGACTCGGCTGGAGTTAAGTACCATACCACGTTGCAAGGGTAAGACTGATTCGAGGCGCACTGTGCACTGCAAAATTGTGATCCACAGTTTCGAACTTGGGGGATACAACTTT
>JBBPLG010000551.1:0-18072 GCA_038089695.1 Xanthoconium separans | reverse complement strand
CATTGTCCTACCCCCTTCCAATGAAATTGGCTAATTTGCACAGTGACCAGATGTTACATAAGTTGGTCGTTTCAGGGTTACCGATCAACTCCAATGAAACTCCGGAGTGCCAGAGTTTCATAGTGAACCTTTGGTGAAGACGATTTGGTTGGAACGTCATGCCCTTACTGGGAGTTCTGGTAGGTTCAGGGTTACAGAGTTTGGGGATCAGAGTTTGGGGATGGAGAGTCAAGAGAAGGGACTTCACATTGCAAGCAACAAAGTCAAGTAGTGAGGTCAGAGGAGAGTCAAAGACTCAAGTGGAGTTGAGGAGTGAACTAAGTTGATATTTATACTGGAGTCCGAAGGTACAGAGTATGGAGGTCTAAATACTCAGAGGACTGAATAGAGTACGTTTGGGGTTATGACAAACAGTCTTAGTAAGTATGCAAGGTTAAGAATGTATGGCAATCAAAAGGCCGGAGCTGTGCTTGGGGTTGCACTTTGTTGGGGCAGTGCAACAGTAGGCAGGGCACAGGTTAGTTATGAGAATACAGTATGTACTAGTACAAAAGAAGAGGAGAGAAGATTATACTAAAGGTGAAACTCCAAGCAGAGTAGCAAAAGTCCGAAGGGGTGGAGACAGAGCTTGGTGTGGAGTAACGGGGTTTGAGGCTCAGAGTTTGGGGTTGGACTTAGAGGGTTTTCTGGGATATGACACCAGACCCTCATGCAAGATGTTTTGATCATGTGCTCTAGTGGTGACATCCTGCAATGGCTAGAAGACTCTGATGTTCATGAAGGTATTTGGGCCCTTCTAAAACAGGATCATTGTCATGAGGAACAGTGGCATTTAGGTGTAGAAGTGGACAATGTGTGCTGTTGGTTTGGTATTGAGTTGTCTGCAATTGAGCTTGCACTGCAGCAGTTTGAATGTAAGTTTTACACTTGTGGCTTCCTTGTTTTCCAATGCTGAGCTATTTTTAGATACAGAGTTTTGGCTCCTTTTGCAGCTTCAACACAAAGTGGTACTTGAACTGCAAGAACTATGGCCAACTCCCCTTGCTTCCAGTATCTGTTATGCTAGTCATATCCAACAAGCTGTCAACCTTGCTGACATGCTCACAGGCATGCCATCATCACTGCACACAGAGCTGCACTGGATGCCAGTCACATGTTATATCCCACTAATGATACTGAGGATGACTTCAAAACAACTGATGAGCCAGTGTTCATTTCTAAGCTTGATATGGGTCCTGGTGAAGTCCTTCTGGGTGACATGCTTGATGGCAGTGATAATGACGAGGACAATGATCCTGCTGACAGTTTACCAGTCACACATCTTTTGTGGCAGGTATCCAAGGTAGGTATTTCATTTATGCTGAATTTAAGTTTTCAGCTTATCCCCTTTCATCCAGAAGCTCAATATTTATATGCTTGATATTTCCAGTTGCACACCCTCATTTCTGACAGTATCACCAAGCATGTCTATCCAGCCCCTGAAGGTTTTGGTCCTCTGACCTTTGAAACCCAAGACATCACAATTTTAGGATCAAACACTTGTCTGAATGACACATGCATCAATGGATGTGCTGCACTTCTATATTCACATTTCCCCTCTCCCCTCACAGCTTGCATTGTGATGTTCTTGATGCATGACCTTCCTCATATCTGTTATGCTTACTGTGACAACTGGAGTTAACTCAGTTGTAGAGGGTTAACAAAGAGTAAGCAAAGTCTGTTTGATAGTCATTGACTTAAGCAGAGCGAAGTTGACAATGTCGTACTCAACCCTAATAAAAGGGTCCTCTTGTAACGACACGAAGTCCTAGTTCTTCGCAGGAAAAGGGAAGAGATCTGAGCGAGAAGAGTATTACTTCGAGCAAGGAGAACTCCAGTAAACGCAGTATGAATTGCATAGAACTAGATTAAGTTTTACAAGTACAGAGCTCGAGTATTTTATATGATGCAGAATCTAGCACGGACCATCAGGTCCCATAGGAAAGGTCAATGTTCCGCTAGTTGGAACGAAATGGAAGAAGTGGAATCAGAATGTAAATGGAGTCCCGCTGTCCAGAAGAGCAGAACATCAGCGAGCAGGAGGAATCGGAACGTCATACTCAGGGAGAGCTGCCAAGTGACTGTACAGCATTATATGGGAGAAATGGGAAGACATCGGATGGGAATGGCTCCATCGTGAGAAGAGAATGAGTCCAAAAGATGACAAAAAGGAAAAACAAATGTAGCATAAAGAAAACCGTAACAATATCCAATACAATGCAGAGGATGAAGTCCTTTGGTGTAACATTTCCAGAACAAAGTGCTGGGAGAAAAGCATCTGGATCCTCCCTATTCACCATCCATCATCTTGGGGACATTGGGTGATCTGTACCATTCTTCTAGAATTGCACCACCTTCTATTATTTGACAGTCTCAGTGAACAGTGCCCATGGAAGCATGAAGTTCAAGTATGATGGTATTCCCTTCAACAAAAGAAAAATTTGACCATTGAATGAATCAGGACATTATCAAACTGGTGACATGCCTCTTGACAATAGCCACAATGAAATGTAGCACACCGGATATGGAGGCAGGTGATTGGATGGCCATGCCAGTATCAGTGATTTTTACTGCCATACACTGACACTAATATATATCTCCATCCAGCTTATCCCTGTTCAGATCAATGACATGGACTGTGGTTTATGGGTCCTGGCACAGATTGTGGCTGTCATGTGAGGTGGCAATTTTACAGGACTCAGGGAGGAGGATATGGTAGAGTTTAGGCAATACCTTCATGCTCTGGTGGTGCTTTGGATTCCATCAGATACAGTGTAAGAATGTATCCTGATGTACCCAGCTGACATGAGGTGTGGCAGAATGAAAGTACTGCCTTGTAGGATATGAGTGTTACGCTTACTGTGAGCCGATGCCCTAGCGAAGTTAGTCGCAACCTATATATGTTGAAAGAGATGAAGTGAGCAGTAATACAACCTTGTACTACGAGCCAGCCGGCCCAGCATAGTACTGTCCTTTGCGTAGGAGAGGTCAAGCACAGACGTGCGAGACCGACGATGAGTCTTGAGGGTACAAGCGCAAGCTAATGCCTTGAAGAGCCGGAAGATGAAGGTCGTGAAATAGAGGTGATGTCGAGAGTGGACAAGACTCAAGAGGGATCCCTCTACCAGTACACCAGTAGGCGAGAATAGGATTGCAAGTATAAGGGCACCGAAGTGCAGAGGAGATACAGGCAGGTATTCTGGCGTAGAACTAGCTTAGAGGTAACGACGAACAAAGGTACCTCTATATATACTATCCTGAATGGTGCACGGACCATCAGGGCAAAGGGTGATCCATAGGATCAAACAGGCTTCCCATCAGGAAGGAACAGAAAGGATCAAAAAGGAGTCCCATTGTCATGAAGGGCAGAATAGGATCAACGGGATCAAAAGGGATCAAAAGGTGAAACGTGCCTAATATGGCTATAAGGTCCATAAGGCAGTACAAGTGACAGGAGATCTAGAGCGGGATCCCATCAGGAACAGAAATAGAATCAAATGGGAGTCCGCTGTCTCGGGGCAATGAGGATCAGCGTGGGAATCCACAGATGATCAGAAACACATCTAGTGCCATATACGGATGGAGTTCCGTATGGCTATACCTGGGCCTCAGGTGAGCCCGGGTCATGACAAGTCGTGTTCCTGCAGCCGGCAAGGAACGGAATAACGAGGGGAAGATGGAGGATTCCGGGATTGGAGGGAACGGGTGTCCGTCTTCAGGGTAGGTCTTACTAGACCGTCTATGACTGAGACGTCTAGGGGTGACAAGGGTTGGCCATAAGTGAGAGTATGGCAACTCAGGGAATGTCTTATAACAAGGATGATGATGATGGTACTCCCAGAGTACTGGTACACGCGGCAAGGCTTCTGCCAGAGCCTAAGGTAAACGTGGTCCCTGTCCATCGAGGAAAGGCGAAGAAAAAGAATGAAGTGGTCCAGTCCAGTGGTACAGCCGGTGGACCGTGATTTCCATAACAATGAGAAACATACCCATCACACACAGCTGTGGGTAGAATGGAAGATCTCTAGGATCTGGATAAATGAAAGGATTAGATGTGTGTTCATGAGTGCAAGTGAGAGGGTGAAAAGAAAGGGAGTGTTCATAAGGCATGAGTGAAGAGTAGAAGGAAGTGATCAGTGCAATATGATAAGATGAGAATGAAGGATAAGAGAGAGAGGAAAGAAATGACTAAGTCCATTGGACTGTGACTGTTTTGTGGTCCAATCCAGTCCAGTCTTTTCTCAGGTAATCATGTGGGAATCACACTTAGCCTTAGTTAGTCAGGTTGTAGTACTACCCCTTGGTCATGAGGTTTGATCCACAGCATAAAAAGCTATGAGCATTTTTGCATTGCATGTCATTTTCAAAGTGATCAACCCAACATGTACCATATGATGTCCAATAAAATAGCTAAAATTATTGACATTGGTTCTATTTTTCTTATACATCATGATGTAGCATATATGTATAGCCAATGATATCTGTGGATATAGCTAAGAATGGAGGATGTCTAGGCACAACAATCTGGGCACAAAAAGACTGGTCCAAACTGGTCCTTTCATTCATTCAAAAGTTTAAGGACCAGATCAAGTTTCACTAGTGGGTTGAGTGTATAATATTGTAATGTTCACCCTCAGAATACTATTGACTATTGAAATTTGTTGTTATGGTGATATTATGCACTCTGCACTCAGTCTGTCTGAATTCTGCTGAGAAGTTCACTGTATATTGACTATGCATGCTACATCATGATGTATAAGAAACATAGAACCACTGTCAAGTCTGTCCAAGGTCCATCATGATAGAAATAACTATCCTTCATAACAACAACATTAGCAACATGTATATTTGCTTGTGTGAACCAACTGGCAGGTTACTCACTTCCTACACTGGCACACTGATCATGAGGGGTCTATCATTTGCTCCAATATATGACTTGAGTAGCTCAAGTTTGGATTCATGACTTATATTGACATCATAGAGGATATCATATCCTTGAAGGTAAGCTTGCAACTGTTCATCTGTCAGACTGGATATGGCTTGCAGAGTAGTGAGTGGTGGGAGCTGTGGCCAAAATTGTAAGTATAGTAGAGATGTAAGCTAGAGATAGTGTACCTCTGGGGATGGAGGATGCAATAATGGAAGAGTTTGATATGGTACCATTTGCCCATCAGCATATACAAAATTAGTTCTCTAGGGGGGAATTGGTGTGATGTCTTGAACTAAACAGGTGAATACCTTACCTGAATTTCTTTATGCTGTATCTTGTTTGACTGAGTCCGAAGTGTATTGAAAAATTCATCAGACTGAGCATCCATGTGGACCCTGAATTCACTGTGCTTATTCTGCATAGCAGTGGGGTACACTGTTTGTGAAAGGTGGTCCACAGTGGCACAAATAATATCAGCCATGTTTGGAATAGTAGGGCAAATAAAAATCATTAGAATCATGAATGAAAATCACTGGGTCACTTACCTATGCTCTTCTCTTGGGAATCTGTGATAACTTTATCCTCAGCAGAGGGTGGTGTTGCTGGTGCCAGGGGTGATATAGGTTGAACCATGTTTGTGGTCACAGTTCTGTTGCAAGTTGGAGATAGGGGCTTATTAATGAAGGGGGATAATAAAAGTCTTGTGGGACTCACAAGAAGTCAATACAGTGAGGGAGTAAGACACTTGAGAGGAATTTCTAAGATTGAGGACAATGAGAGTAGGTGACAAGAGTGGGTTGTTTTTCTGGGACTAAGAGTCCCAGACTATATAGGGTTTACAGATAGTTTGTACATGTGTACAGTTTATAGACTGTCCCCTAAACCCTAAACCTCCCCTAAACTCCCCTAAAAGACTGTCCCCTAAACCCCTTATAGGTAAAGACTGTACATATGTACAATATGTACAAACTATCTATAAACCCTATAGCCTTGCAAGAGTGGTATGAGGTGTGAGTGGTTCTCTGACCATCATGAAGACAATGCATTCATATTCTTTTTCTCCTACAGCCCTTGGGTCAACTTGACTCAGTGGTCTCTGTTGCAGACAACAAGATGCTTGTTGCCTTCCACACAAGAGCTGCTGCAGAGCAGGTTCACATTCTCAAACTGTCATGCTTCAGGGTACTGATGGACTATCTAGGTATTTGTCAAAGGCACTGACATCCCATCCATAGGGATTGTCCAGATATTGTGGTATACAACACAACTGTTGTTCCCAGGTTCCCAGACACCCACAATTTCATCTTCTCAGCACAATGTAAAAGAGAATGGATCAGAAGATGCACGTCCTTTGTCACCCACCCAACCAGACTTTTCATTGACATATCAATAGGAAGAAGAGATCATCACAAGCAGATGGGGTGATGGTTAGGATGAGGACAACATGGGGTTCTGATGATGCAACAATGGTTCTGCAGTTGCTCTGTTGTTGTTCTTTTTTTCATTTGTACCTGCACACATATCTCTCAAGGGCTTGCACTGTGACGATCACCATGAAATTGAGCTGATCATGAGTTATCAGCCAATCATCCATTGTGCAATCATTGAGAACCTACTTGCATGGTCCATTGAAGCCAGAGGTCATAAACTTGACTTGACCTGAGTTTCATGCCCTCTACCTTGCACCATTTACTTTGCTCTTGTGCTCCACAAAATACAGAAAGTCCATAATCTATTGACTAGTGGATGTGATATGTACCTGTTGCTACTCTATATACGTGTTACATAAAGCTAGGCAGATCTGATAGTGTATTTTACACAAGATGATACAGAGCGAGCGAATCATCGTCCTACCCATTATGATACAGATAAAATAATCATCCATGAGATAGATCGTGGAAAGCGTCCTGAAATAATGCGAGGAATAATCCGGACATTCATGAATAGTCCATGCGGTGCAATCGTCATGTTCGGCCCATCAATCATTGTGAGCCGGGAGTCGAGTCATAGTCATAACGAGCGCCGCCCGTCACCTGAGTCGTAGGTCGGCCCAAGTAAGTGTGCCCACCCTCACTAGAACCAATCGATTCCGGTGACTCGCACATGGGCTTGTCAAAGTATCTGCCCGTGCTCGTTTCAAGCGGATGCAGGGCAGACCTAGGCGAGACCGCGCGCTCGAGGGTATCCGCCGGCAAGCCCACTGTCCCGCGGGACGTCCGCTGACCCCCCATCCGAACGGCGCCAGCAGAGAAAAACGAAGGTGGCGCTTCCAGACCTCTTTCGTGCACCTTGATACTACCCGAGGACGGCCCGGTTTCGTCAAAGGGACGAGGAAGCCAAAGATCCGACAGTGTCGAAAGCTTGCGGGTCGCTGTGGACGCTAATGCGACTTCCGCAAATGAGCTGACGGAGTCAGAGCGTCCACGTTCATCGAGGTTCTGGTCGTCGACCAAAGGCAGAGAGCTGCCCTGAAGCATTCGTGGTCCATCTTCAGGGGGATTCTGGGGAAGGAAATAGCGTCGGATGGAGTAGGATGGATCGGACACGCCCGAGGCAGGGGTGTAACGAAACGCTGAGATCGTCTCCTCCCCAAGAGTGTCTCGCTCTCGACCGGGAGACATAATGAGAAGTGGGGAGAATTCCTTGTCCTGTTGAATCCGCAGGCGCGGACGTACCCTCCTTTGTGACTGTGAATATGCACCGTCTGCGGATGTGCCATCATGAGGAATGTAATCATGGTCCATATGCATATGCGGTAAGTCATAGCTGTGTTTTCGTTTACGTGAGACCCGTACTGAGGGCCTCGAGCCGGAAAGACTAGCTGCTTCGTGATTTTGATGAATGTCCCCCATCTCCGCATGAACATTAGAAGGAGAGGTTGGTGGTGCCAGCACCATGGGATGGAGAGGATTAACTGATCCGGGGAGACATTCACAGTCGGGATGCGGATGGCTGGAATGAGTGTGGTGAGATGTTCGGGAGAGACCGGAGAACCGATGAGAATCGGACGGCGTTCGTCCGCCGGAACGGTGGGTAGTGTCCACTGTGGCAGATTCGCAGAGGTGATGCTGGCAACGAGGTACTGCGTCGTCATCAATATCCATGGACATTGATCTTGATTCTCTCTAGAGAACGCAGATGTGGAACGCCGTGAGGACGTTGAAACCATGCCAATGATATAAAAGATAACTCACGGGACCGTCAGGATTCATTGAGGACCAGTAAGTCCGCGAGACGTGGCGTGAAGGGAGGGGTGATGGGGTCTTTATTGGCAAGGTACATCCCTTTTATGAAGTACCTCGCTCTCGAAGCGCTGAGTGTCCTGCCAGGCATCAGAACCGATTCACATCGTCGCCACGCGAATTGCAGACAAAAACAAGTTGCTGGGTGGAGGGATTATCTCTAGCCATGGACACACAGGGACCTACACGGCGACCTGAATACAATAAAGATAAGAGTGACGCTGTCGACGGTTTCATAGTTTTTATAATATGCACTTGCAACGGGAAGGAATTCGAGTCCATGAGTGCCGGTCGTCGTTGTCTGTCTCCTTGGATACCGTGGCAACTCGGTCACGAATGTCAGGTTTGTATTCAGCTAGACTCTGGGTTCAGAAGAACGCTTAGTATATGAATCAGAGAAACAAGTGGGGTACCCAAGGACTACAGGTACCCCCCAACCCAACCTCACACTTCGTCACGAGTCGTCACAAAAAAAGAGATTGCTTAGGTAATGGTAGTCATGCCATTGTTGAATTAACCGAAATAAGATAGTCAAATGTTGTGTTTTTCGTAGGAAGCGATAGCTCGTCAGGCTCAAATTTGTACGGTGTTGTGCAAGTGTTTATGGCAGGTGTTGTTACAGTTCGAACGGTACGTATTCACATCTTCACCAGGAAACGGCACCGTGATCAGTTAGTTCATCAAAGGTCGTTGATTCTCAATTCCGGATCATCGATGGCTTTGTTGCAATGGCACGAGCTCGCTTCATTGACCCTTTTCCGCGCTACCCCAGAGCAAGTGCTGGAATCCCGTCGGAGGACTTGGCCTGAGTGGGGAGGCGTGCTCACTGAAGAACAATATCTTGAACGCGATCACCTGATGGATAATATGGGACATGCTATCAACTCCAAGATGATAACCTGGTAAACGGTGATCTAATTTAATATCACGACGATTCATCTTGATCATGGTCGGTGACCGTGCAACACAGGGTCCTGGCACCGAGAGATAATTCCGATACTCTTGACTTCGCAAGTGCTTGTGAAACGTTGGTACCACTGGCTGTCTGACTGATTTGATCGGCTACGCTGATCTTATGCACATATCTAGATACAAACGAAGAGGATTCGTTCGATACAGTAGATCACGAGAAGTGCACGAAGCCACTTGCTATGGGGTGGCTTGTGTATTCACTCCACCACGCAAACGAGGGAAGGGGTACGCGTCCCATATGTTGCGCCTGTTGCACTGGGTCACCTCAAGACAAACATCCAAGTTCAACCTGCCTCCCCACTTTCCTGCAGAGTGGGGTGCTCCGCCTCCCGAGGTTGAAGAAGCTGGGGAAGGGTTGTTCTCCATTCTTTATAGCGCTGTGGGCAATAGATTTTATCGAGAGACGGGCCCTAGCATCGAGAACTCTGGCGGATGGGAAACGAGGCAGCCCATTTCAACTATCTGGGAGTTCCCTGCCAGTGAGCAGAGAGAAGTCGAGCAGGACGACACAGATACTGGATGGATCAACCTCAAGTATGAAGACTTGGATGCTTTGTGGGCGAAAGATGTCCAGCTTATCCGGCGCATGATGGAGAATTTGCTTGACTCAAGCCCGGATTATCACACTGAGAGGCCGACTGCATTCGTGACGTACCTTCCTGACGAGGGTGTCGCATCTTTTCACATCTTCCGATCCATGTTCGCGATCGACGGCGTCGCGTTCCCAGATTTTTGGGGCATAGAGAAAAAGGACGGTTGGCCGGACCAGCCAACCTACGCTACATGGACAGTTGACACGAAGCCACTTCCCCCCGTGCTTGTTATTACAAGGATGACTGCAGTTGAAGCAGCATTTCCCTCCCTTGTACAGAGAATCAAAGAAATCGCTGGAAAAAGTGGAATTAAGAAAATGGAAGCGTGGAACATACCTTCGTATCTCCTGGAAGCGGCGGCAAGAACGGGAGGAAAGACTTTCGCAAGGCAAAAGCGCCTACCGGCCTTAAAATGGTATGGGGAGAGAGAAACCGCGGACATAGAATGGGTTTTTAATGAGAAGTGGGTCGGTCCACTGTCGTGTTTACAAACGTCGGCTGACACGAAGCTTAGATTTTGTTGGTGTTGACAAGGGAAATGGTTGGAGTTGTTTTTTTACGACACATGTCGCCCTATCGGTATCATCAATTTTGAGGAACAGGTGACTCGACGAATGGGTTATTCATATTGTTGAAATGTGAGCAAGTTCAACTCCTTGTCGATTAACGTGTCATGAGATGAAATCACCACAAAATGTGGGACTCATGAGCGGTCATGCTCCACCGTGACGGGCCGTACCACAATGGGGAAATGTCGGACCGGCCGATGGGCAGCCCACCTTCTCAGACGATAAAGACTCGTGTGGGTAATGAGTATGTGATACCTTACTAAAGTCTCTCCTTCAAATCGTTCAGGATGACTACAGAACTCGCCTCACTCACATTATTTCGCGCTACCCCAGCCCAAGTGCATGAGTCACGAAAGCGAACCTGGCCTCAGTGGGGTGGTTCATTCACTGAGGATCAGTATTTCGAGCGTGCCGCCCAAATGGACGGGATGAAACACGCAGTCGACTCCCGGATGATTACTTGGTTAGCCTCGAGTCTTGTGTCAATGCAGCATGCTCAGTTTCGAACGATTTCAGGGTATTAGCACCGAGGGACGACCCACACACCCTGGACTTTATGTGTGCTTGTGAGACGTCAGTGCGACTCACTCTTCTTGTTCGAAAGACGTACACTCGATATCGCTGACAGGTACAAGCGACGTGGGCTCATCCGATATCCTGGTTCAACAGAAGTGCAAGAGGTGACGTGCTATGGGGTCGCGTGTGTGTTCACCCCGCCCCATAAACGAGGAAAAGGATATGCCTCTCATATGATGCGCCTCCTGCACTGGGTCACCTCAGGAAGGACGTCAGAGTACAATCTACCCCAATTCCCGGTCGAGTGGGGTGCTCCACCTCCCGAGGTGCTGGAGGCTGGGAATGGGGTTTTCTCCATTCTTTACAGCGACCTCGGAAAAGAATTCTACAAGTCAACTGGCCCCGGGATCGAGACGTCCGGTGGCTGGGAGACTAGGAATCCTATCTCGACGATCTGGAATATTCCTCAGGAGGCTGAGATTCAACAAAGTGGCACAGATAACGAGTGGACATGGCTCAAGTATGAAGAGCTCGATGCTTTCTGGGCGAGGGATGCGCGGTTTATCCGACACACAATGGAAAATCTTGCCGAGTCAAGTCCCGGCGGACCCAAGGCAGTCGTGTCATACCTTCCTATCGAAGGTGTTGGATCCTACACTGTTTTTCGTTCCATATTCGCTGCTGATAGCAATGGGTCGATGGATGTCTGGGGTGTAGAGAAGAAAGCCACCGACCACCCAACATATGCAACATGGTCGGTCGACGTGCGCCCACTGCCTCCAACCTTGATTGTCACTCGAATTAGTGCAACAGAATCAGAGTTTCCTGACCTTCTTCGTCGCATTCATGCAGCGGCTAGAAAGAGCAGCATCGGCAAGATGGAGATATGGAACACACCCAAACATCTACTCAAGGTGGCTGCAGAGACCGGGGGGCAGACATTTGAAAGGAAGATGGCTCTTTCTGGTATCAAGTGGTATGGTGCAGGCGACACAGAGGACGTAGAGTGGATCTTGAATGAGAAGTAAGGTTGTTCTCACCTGAACTGGGAATTAGCTAACTCCCCGATAGATTTTGCTGGTGTTGAAAACTCCCGTCGTCTCATGAACTGGGATCGCCATTTGTATATTCGTTACAACCCTGAGCCACAAATGATTTTTCCTGGACTCAGAGGTGCTTGCGCCTGGGCTATGCTTGGGTTGTACAAAGAAGATGTTATGGTTACAGCAATTTGTGTATCCACCACACATTACGAATGAAACACACCTAAATAAATTAATCAATTCAGCCTAACGTGATCTATTCTTGCTGACAACGTTCTCATTCAGTTCAGGCAGCTGGAAACGAGTGTCCATACACGGAGAGTGGGTTTGATTCAAACAAAGGCACGGTAGTGGGCAACTATTGCGTCCCACTGACCTCTACCAAGTACATCGTTACAGTAAGAAAAGAAAACGGGAGAGAACATAGCGACAAGACGAAACCAATTACGATGTCACTGAAAAGCAGGTGTCAGCGTGATAAATCAAGCAGAGGAAACCAGCTCACTATAGCTAGCAGGGTCAACGTGATCCGGTAACTCAGGTACTGCAACTTCGAACCGAGATTGGATAGCAGCCATTACCTGCTGATCACTCTCGCTCGACACGAATGTGATAGCCAGACCCTTCGTACCAAATCGTCCAGCACGTCCGACGCGGTGAAGGTAGCTGTCGGCATCAGGAGGACAGTCGTAATTGACTACAATGTTGACACGTTCAACATCGATACCACGACCGAAGATATCAGTAGCGACTAGAATTCGCTTTTCAAAGGCCTTGAAGGCGGTGTAGCGTTTGATACTTGATCACGTCAGTCGTACAACCAATGAGCCAACTAGGTTCGAGACCTACCGTTCTTCTTGTGCGAGAGCAGAATGAATGCTGATACTGGGAAAGTTGCACGATACCAGTAGTTTGTCCAGTTCAATTGCTCGTGCGACAGACTTGACAAAGATAACGACCTAACAAAAGATAAATAGAGGACATGACACTCGGTATGAAACGCACCTGGTTGAACTCCAAAGTATCCAACAAATCGTTAAGTTTTCTATTCTTGGCATTCTCCTCGAGCTTGACATAGTGCTGTTGCAATCCATGTAATGTCAATTTCGTTTCGTCATCGACGAAAATCTCGAGCGGCTATGTTCAATTCAAATGTCAGCCAGCTGTTCTAGTTGTCCACAAAGACTCACGTTCGCCATAAATTTTTTGCAGGTAATGCGAATTTCCTTCGACAACGTGGCGCTAAACATCATGACTTGCTTGTGATGGGGAGTCGCGCGGAAAATTTCTTGGACATCCCTTCGCATGTCTACGCAGTAAAGAAAGGGCGGGGGGATAGCGGTTAGATCGCGTTTGAATTTTGGGTGGAGCGAGAAAAGAAGAAACTCAAGAACAGAGAAGGGAGTGCCAAGCATTGATTGCGAATAAACCCAGATATGTTTGGCCTGCAGCAAGGGCAGGAAATCGAGGAGGACCGTCATTATCTTCATCATCAACACTCTCAGCAACTCACGACCCAACAATAAACCCATGACCATATCTGCAACACCATTTCCATGTGGCGCCAAAGGCGCTTGCCCACATTGGCAGTGTGACGTTGAGTATGGCGACAAGAACTTCGTAACCGGTGGCGGAGACCGGCGTGATGGGTGCCATTTGTACCCCAAGACTGGTAGCCGAAACTGAAGGGGCGAAGACTAACCAAGCTGCTCTAGCATTTTGTCGCACTCGTCCAAGGTGAAGTGTTTGACGTTCTTGGCATCCAGAATCTTGTCTCGAGTGAGGGCGTTCAGGCGGCCAGGAGTCGCCACAACAATGTGTGGGCACCGAGTCTTGTCACGAAGGATTTCCGCGTCCTTTTGTACGGGAGTACCGCCATAGAAGGTGTGAACCCGTACGTCAGGCATATACTTTGCGAACCGCGTGTACTCGTTCTTGATTTGAAAGGCGAGTTCACGGGTGTGGCACAAGACGATCACGGAAACTTCGCCGTTGACAGGTTCCAATTGTTGTAGTGTGGCAAGTACAAAGACCGCGGTCTTGCCGTGCCCCGACTTTGCCTGACAAAGGACGTCCATTCCTAAGACGGCTTGGGGAATACATTCTTGTTGGACTACGAATGGAGAACATAAGCGAAAAATAACTGTCAGGCCGCAATAAAAATACCTTCTGAAGGATGTTCAAAGCCAAGATCACTGATCGCTCGCAGAAGTTCAGGTTTCAACAAGAAATCCCTTGCGAGAATTGACCATGGTCAGGCTGGAAGACATCACGAGAAAAGAGATAAAAAGAACCTAAAACCGGTCGAATGTATGCCTGAGAAGTTTTTCTTATCTTTTTCGACCTCGCCATCCACCGCTGCCGAAGCAGCGACGCCGTTGGTAGGGGCGGCGGTGCCGTTTGGGACGACGTCGTCTTCATCCTCGTAGTTGACCAGTTCTTCGTTGTCGTGCGACATTGTTTTGAAATGAGATTACCGAGTATTAACTTGTGCGTAGAGAATTGGAGGCAAAGCGAGAGACGGGTCGAGGAGGAAGTTGAAGTCGAAAGGAAATAAAATTGTGGCGCTGCCAACAAGGTTGATTGGTTGCTGACTAATAGGGCAAACACGTCCTAACGTCTCACGTGTGCACGGACCTCGTTGGGATCTGCCGTGTTCGACGTTCGACGTCTAAAAGCTTGAACAGGAGTCGCCAATATGCTCTCCGTTAGCAGGGCGTCGTTGTGAACCAGTGTGCGTGCCATTTTTTGGCTGGTGGCCTCGTTACGTACCCGCGCCATTTTTAGGGCGCTTTCATTTCCTTTCCGTCGAGGGTTGTAGGGATACCCTTATCGCGTATCAAGGCCACCGCAACATCCAGTAGCTATTTACGCTCCCAGATACCTCCAGTCACGGGGAAAGCTGTAACTTCCAATCATTTCACCGCGGTGGTATAAAAGTGGTCGTGCGTGCGGTGGGTTTTACTTCAGAAGGGAACATGTCCACCTATCCATTCTGGTGAGTATTTCTGAGCGCCATTCCAATGGGGGTTCTTGCTCAACTCTCTTTTACCCAGGCTCGGCGGTAAGGCTACAGTTCCTTGTTTGTAACATCTGACCAACTGCTCAACGACAAGGCGTTGCTGCTTCCAGTGGGTAATACTATCAAGCCTCGTGCATTGGCTTACGCTCCGTGTCCAGTGGCCGCTTGCTTTACCCATCCCCTAGACTTGACGAAAGTGTTGGTGGCATCCTTTCATTTTGCGGGGCGTGGTTGACCTCTACACAGCCGTATGCAAACCCTTGGTCCATCTGTGCAGCGTCCGTCTATGCTTGCAACAATCCATACTTCATTGTCGGAGAATGGCTTGCGCAGTATTTATACTGGTCTTTCCGCATCACTTCTTCGACAAATGACATATTCCCTTGTTCGCATCGGGAGCTATGAGGAAATTAAGCGACGCATGTCTCAAAATGGAAAACCTTCCACAAGCATGCTCCTCCTAGTCGCTGGTGTTACCGGTGCATTAGGAGGTATCGCGGGAAATCCTGCGGATATCGTGCTCGTTCGCATGACTAGTGACTCGCTGAGATCTCCAGATAAACAATATCGATATCGCAATGCTCTGACTGGTCTTGTCACCCTCGTCAACACTGAGGGTATCAATGGCCTGAGTAGGGGGCTCGGAACCAATGCGGTGAGCATGAAAGCTATGGACAGATGTCACAGTATTGAACATATACATAACAAGTCACGTGCAGTCTTGATGAATGTGAGCTCCTGTCTTCCCTAGTGGCGCATAATACATGTCCTTGGAGACAGATGTCACAGGTAGGATCGTGAGTTGACTCTGGTTTTCCTGGTTATTTGAACGAGCTTCCTGAAACGGTTCATAGGTACGACTTCTTCAAGATGGCACTCCTTCGCCACCGAATACCCTTGCTGGATTACCAATTTCACGACGGCTTTTTCCTGCATGTGGCTGCTAGTCTGGCCGCTGGTACCTGTGGCACAAGTTCGTTGTATCCAATCTTTGTATCCTGCGCTTACTCTATTCCGCAGCCGTTTGCTCGCCTGTCGATGTCATAAAGACGAGAATAATGGGCTCCGTGAGATATTTTTCAGTACGTAGTTTGCTCCTCACTGATGTCAATCCTGCAGTCAAGAAAGGCCAGCCCCTTGCAAGTTCTCGTAAGATCGCTCCGTGAAGAAGGCCCAATGTTCATGTTTAAGGGATGGACACCTGCTTTCATGCGACTGGGACCAAACACCGTCCTCATGTTTGTTTTCTTTGAGGTGGGTCTATCAAATACTCCACGATACTCAACTTGACCATTGTGCACAGCAACTCAAGCGAGGCTGGTCCCATATCGCTCAGTTGTGATAGGTTTACCAGTCATTGCATTCTCCTGATACCTGCCAGCGCTGTTTGATCATTGCGGATTATACCCTATCTCGCTCTTATCTCGTCAACATACATGATTCCTCGCGCACTCATGCTCTTCTTACAGTAAGGGACATAGGTATTCCGTCTTCCATTGCTATTGCTTGCTAGACAAAGCATGTCGTATTCTTAGAAATGTTTTATCACACCCACTAGATTGATCGAATAACGAATGGCGATTCATACTCGAGAGCGTTTTCCAACCAAGGCCTGCAGAACTTCTTTTATTGTGCGGTTGTACCTACTGAAGTATCCGCACACTATTCGATAACATGTACCTCAAATGCCCTTCATCTATTGTGTAAAATCTAGATCGTCATGCAGTTCCCCCGTTCCCGTTGAGTGGAGAAAGTGGGTTTAGATGACACAAGGTGAGAAAACGACGATTACCTGGCGGCCTTAAGTCATCATTGGCTTGTAAATCTAGAGGGCGAGCCGGCAGATCCGACTCCGATGTTTCCCTCCTTGTGCGCAAAGCATTTTTATTGCCGTTCCAATACACACGGTCCGGCCGTCGGTGATAATTTTCCCAGCGTACTGGTTTGATGCCAAGGACATCAGTGACGTGCACCCAAGGACGTTGATGGGGTGATCATGATAGACTCGGAGTCAACATAATGATTATCGTATCAAAGGATCACTTCCGGTACTGTGCCAATGCTTCTTCTTGCGATGAAAACGATCCCTCGGGGGGACGAGTCCTTGAACCTCAATGTCGAGGCTGACAGCATGAACCACTGGCAGGGAGACAAGAGTGCGCTTCACGGCGCAATCGTCACCAGCATTAGCAGGGTAAATCCCATGTTTCATTTTTACACAGTGAAACCTCCTCGAAATTCGGGCCTTGAATAATAACATCAGGTTCAACTTGCGGAGACGTTCCTGGATATTGCTGACCGGGGCAAATGTCCCGACAAATACCGAGGAAATCCTAGGATCTGAGGCTTTTTGAGATCTCCCGTAGGGTCCGTCTCCTTCCTGAATAATTCCCTCCCACGTTCCCGAGTCCTAACCAATGGCCATTCGATGGCTCTGCTACCTCCCGTGTTGCCTTTGACAGCATATCGTTTAAACGTTTGGGTTTATAGGCTCTCTGCAGTCTTCAGTTGGAGCATTAATATGCGATCGATTCCTTGCATATGCCTCGAAACGAGTTGCATGAAGTCTGCAGATAGCAATTTTGGTCTTGTTTGAAATGGGACTGCACGGGTCCTCTGCTGTCAACCGTCTGGGTGACTATTGTGTATGTGTCACGGCTCAAGAATCAAGATGGTAGCAAGATGAGAAGACCCGTGTTTCATCAATTCCATCCTCGCCACCAATTCTCCATGTCATGTGTCAAATGATGTGGCTCAGTGAGTATTAAGGTGTGCCCGCAAGTATTGATCGTGAAGTTTACATTTGTGCAATCTCCCTGGCCAAGGGACATCTTCTGGAGCGTTGTGGTTGTCTTAAGCGTGCTCCCTGTGTCCTATGTAAAGATTTCTTCCGATTCCTGTGAACGTGACGACACCTCCGATCACGAAATTCAGGATGTGGGAGAAAGACAACAAGATGTTTGCAACTTTGTAAGAGGCATACCAGCCGAGGCAAAAAAAAAAAAAAGGCCGGATTAGAAAGATATGAATGGAGCTCAGTAGACCACGCGAGACAGTTTCTGATGCCGTGATGTTGAAGTGAGCTAACAAGAGGACTTTGATTGGACAGGATCGAATCGAGGCGGCCTTGAGAATCTAAAGAATCC
>JBBPLG010000550.1:0-18075 GCA_038089695.1 Xanthoconium separans | reverse complement strand
GGGGGGAAGGGGTGCCAGAAGGGGTGGTGGGCGGGGGGGAGGGTGACGCGGGTGATGGATCTCGTGAGCTTTTTTTTTTTTTTGGTTGGCGAGAGTCGTGGACGAATGCTGACTCCGTTGCTTGGTTGTTCAGGAGCACATGGAGAGCGTATACAGGGCTAAGTTCTCTGGGAAGTAAAGTGACTGCATCTTGGATTCAAATTGCTACGTGAAATGTTTTTCAAGCGTTGGCGCCAGGCTCGATTTATTGTATATGTATGCAAGTGTCAAGCAGCGTGGAGTGAAACTGATTGTTTGTATGACTCGTAACCGACCGAGACGAGTGAGACGGGAGACGGTATCCTGTACGTCTGAATCTGTAAGCGCAATCATGCTGTGACAATTAGTTTGAGACGAGCTGCTCAGCATGATACATTGGCAGGGTTTATAAACACAGGTGTCTAATACAATTCCAATGCAAGATGCGAGTCATGCCGCGCTGGTGACCGATCATCAAGAGTCTAAACGTAATACCCGTCAGCCTTCAAGTCATTCATGCAATACTCACACCCTTCTGGCACTCGTCACCCTTCAATGCGTCCAAGAAGAAGTTGTGTTTCACGTCCATGGAACGCTTTCGGTAACATCATAACACCATTTGTCAGCATGTCCCTGGCAAGTCCTCAAGCAAGTTCGAGTGCAAACAAATCAACACAAAAAAACCCGAGTTTCACCTAAACATTGCCGTTGTTCGTCTACCGATAGGTACTTAGTGGAGAATACAATTTACTAGTGTCTCGCAAAGGCCGTTCAAGTGACTCCAAGTTACCGAGACCGACAAGTTGACTGCCACCCATTATTTTGCCCATGACATCATCCTAAAGGTCTCGGACAGCTCACTCATTGTCTGACAGAGACTGTCACTCGACTTCAATGATTTTGGAAACAACCTAAGGGACATTTGTAGCAAAGCAATGAGATTCGAACTGTGAACAAGATGATCGAGGAGTTATGCCTACAAACAATTACCAAGTCCAGGCGATCGTGTCAACCCGCATGTCAACACGAACGTCCCTCGTCATCATCCTGGTGGTTTTCGGAAGATCGACCCACTTCCCGCCTCCTTGGTAATCTGCCTCGCTCGAAACTAAGCTGACTTGTTGACCCCGGAATAGCCTGCTCCAGGTGGACTCGGCCCAACGTCGGTTGGGTGTGTGCCCCCAACGACAATTGTCCCGCAGATGAATGCTCCGGCGGCAGTTCGTCCTTCTTCCTTGGTTGTTTTATGCCCACCATCTGGTCCTGTTCTTCCGCGCTCTCCGTGGTAAACGAACCCTGACGGCCCTCTATTGTGAGCCTCACCAAGTCTTCAGTCCAATATACATACCTGGGCCAGAAAAGATGTCGTCTGCGGGTCTGTGGGGTCCTGCATGTGTGGAGAATCATGGGGCTGCTGCGTGTCGCTCATTCTCGCCAACCTCTCCACGCGAATAGCACCAGGACCGGTCATGGCTGCCTGAGAAAGCTGACCCGCGTTCGAACCCTCTGGCGTCTGCTCGTCTGCCTTCCTGGGCGCCGGAGTCGGCGGTTTCATAACCATTGGGTCCTGTTCTTCTCTCTTTCTTGGCAATCTCTTCGTATCGTCATGAGCATGATGCTGAGCTTGGGCGCCCTCATACTTTGGCGAGCTTTCCATCCCGACAGCAGAGTCCTAACCGCACCGTGTTGTTAGCTTCAGCAAGTCTTCATTACAATGCACCTACCTGTGCTGAGCTTTGGGTGGAACTCCGAGAAGAGTCAAGTTGCCGTGTGCCCCTCCGTCTCGGCTGTCTCTCCGGATCAGCACCAAGACTGTCCGCATTCTCAAGTTCACCCAACGCCTATGGTGGTATCAGACCCTGTCACCCTCAGAAATCCCATGCACGAGGCAACATACCTGCCGCGGGGGTCTCACTCTCGGCTGCCTCTCTGGATCAGCATCAGGACTGAGGCCACTGTCCGCCCTCAAAAGTTCACCCGACGTCTATGTGGTGTCAGACTGTTGCCCTCAGAAATCCCATGCATAGTACGACGCAACATACCTGCCGCGGGGGTCTCACTCTCGGCTGCCTCTCTGGATCAGCATCAGGACCGAGGCTACTGTCCACACTCGGAAGTTCACCCGACGCCTATGGCGGTGTCAAACCCTGTCAGCCTCATAAACCCCTCCCATACTAGCCAACATACCTGACTGTGCAGGGTCGGAGGGTGAGGCTGCTGCGCGTCTGGTGAGCTCTGCGAGTGTGTGGAGCCCTGAGAAGGGTCTCTCCTTCTTGATGACCTCTCCGTATCAGCATCAGGACCGAGACCATTGTCCGCTTCACTCGGCACCTATGGCGGTGTCAAGCCCCGTCAGCTTCATAAATACCTCCCATATGAGGTAACATACCGGACTATGCGGGGGAGGAGGTTGAGGCTCTGGAGTCCTGTAGAAAAGCCTACATGTTTTCCCGCATCAGCATGTGCTTGGCTCACAGCTCTCACGAGGACGGCATCACCTCTTCATCACCCGCGACACCGCTGCGCTTGTCCTCCGAAATAGCTCCTGAATCGCATCTCCTGCGGTTGGCCATCATATGAGCGGAAGTAAGAACAACACGCACCACGCCGTCATCGAACCGACCAACCAGTCCAGGTCGGCGGCCATAGTCCTCCAGACCAATCTCTGGTGCCGACACGATGCCATCATACGAAAGCCCATTGTCCACTGCCGACATCATGCTATTCAGCATGATCGATAATCGGTCTGGCATGGTGCTAATCAATGGTGGTGAGTGGGGGTGAAAGAGAAAGTCATAAAGTACTGATCCGGGCTACTAGTGCAGCACCCAGTATGCTATAAGTCCATTAAAAGTAAGTTACGTCAGCGGTCCTGCCGACGTCCATACCGCGGGAAAAGAAGCATCATGGCCTCATGCCAACTGCAAAACTTTTTTGATCCTGTGAATCATCAGCTGATGGAGTTTGTAGTACCCTGTTATCACTCCGAATGTGTTCGGTTCCCGGTTTCTAGCCGACAAAAAGCCCATTGTCGTCGCGTCGTCACCAGACGGGCGAGCGAGTGCACGGGTATGCGGGGTTTCTTGAATATTTTCTGGAGTTTCAGAGGTCTTAGGGATTCTAATGAGAAGGACGGAGGCAATCACTGTTCGGTGTTTTTATTTTGCTGGACATTTTGTACCGAACAACTTCGGAATGATAACAGGGTACTCGACACTCATCAGAAGGCCCGAGCGCGCCATGATAGTAACTGTGCCAGGCTAGAACCAAACCTAAATGCGGCTTACATCTTGAGGTTCTGATGACAATTATTCGGGTGACCCAATGGCGAACGTTGAGCGGAAAAGAAGGTGGAACTTCCCCTGGTCACCACTGGCAGATCGGCTAGTGTTTGTCCTGGTCCTGCTTGCCCTATGCTTGGGTGGTGGTCGAAAACGTTTGCACAGCCAGGAAACAATATGCTTGGACACTTACTTCTGGGACGATTGTCAGGTGCGCAATGCATGCGTATGACTGAAATCAACAACAATGCAATTCGATGCATAAATAAAACACTCATTGATTGGCTGCGGGGCGAGGAAGGAACTTCGAAATGATGTGACATTGAGTTACCATGGCCATGTGATCAAGCTGAGTACATGGCCATCGCATCCGCGGAACCGAACGTTCGGAGCCTTCCTGGTATGTATGTAGCTCTCCCCTCAAATGTCGCAGTGAGTCGACGCGGCTTAAATTTTCGCCCTCGCTCAAGACGTTCTGATTGTCAGAAACGCGACACTGACCAGTTAGTTTCAGTCATCGTCACAGCAGGGTCGGGTTCAAGAACGGAAACCCCAGATTAGCCCCAAGCGACAGCTCAGGCATTCAGCAACGAGTCATACAAACAAACAATTCGATTCCGTGTTGCTTGACACTTACATAGTATACAATAAATTGAGTCTAACGCCAACACTTGAAAAACACATCAACTGGGTACATATGCCACCGACTTGAATCAGAGATGTTACTTTACTCCCGAGCAAATTTTACCCTGTATACGCCTTCCGTGCGCTCCTCAACAACCAAAAACGAGTCAGCATCATTCACCGGTCTCACTAACAAAGAAATAGCTCACGAGATCGATCACCCGGGTCACGCTCTCCCTGGCGAACAACGCCTTCTGGTACCGCTTCAGCCGATCAAACTTGGCCCCATACAGCACCTCCGCAAGCTTCGCCAGTACCTCGGGCTCGGCTCGCCCGATGCCCTTCTTGATGAAAACTTCCAGCGACCCAAGCAGCGGCGCGATCGCACAGTCCGCGTTCGTGAACGCCTTTCCGAACGCGTACTCGCCCCCAGCGGTTTCTGGATCGGGAAGTAACGCTTGGAGTTTCTCCACCGCATCGATCAGCTTCTCGGGTGCCTCCGGCACATTTTTGATGACGTCGATCATAGATGTCTCCACCTGGCGCACGACGTCGATAAAGAACCGCACGCGGGCGCGCCCAGCCGGGTCTGACGCCGGCGGGAGGAGGCCAGCGTCGGGGAAGAGATCTGCAAGGAATTCAAGAATTATGAAGGACTCTGTGATCTTGGACGACAGAGGGGAGGGTGCTTCGGGTGAGACGGGAGGCCCTCCGTAGGTGAGAGCAGGAATCTGTCATGATGACTCAATGAGCGCCCCACGCGTCCGTGTGGATATATTTTTTGGTCGCGCACCTTTCCTGTGAGGGGATTGACTTGGCCGAACCATGCCGGTTTGTTGTAAATGTCGAAGCCGTGTGAGGTGTAAGACGCTCCGGTCTCTAGCAAAGCGATTTCGACCTACGGCATGCGTGTCTAGAAACCTACCACGTAGATGCAACAGATCGTCTTACCCTGTGGCAGAAAGGCGAGGTCTGGCACCACCGTCGCGATTAGCACGCCGCTCATCCTAAAAAACCGTCCTGATGACCTACCTTGAGGATATCATGATAATAAGTGATTTGTTCCGGCATGTTGAACAGTAAGGCTTAATGGCTTGTTGTGATAGATTGTCTAGGTGAGTTGGCTTGGGAGCTGGGTGGCCAGCCACCGGGTTTATAAACCCAGGCGTCTAATACGGATCAGGATTCCAGTGCAAGGTGCACGCGTCACCCTGTGGATACCTAAACGTTAAACAGCGGCGAGGATATCTCCGAAAGCCTGAACATAGTACGACTCGTCTCCCTGTGCATGCGTCACCCTGTAAATACTTAAACGTTAAACAGCGGCGAGGAAGCCTAAACTTAATACGACGCGTCAGCCTTCGCGTCGTCTGATACTTACCCCCTTCCCCATCACTATCAAAACATGCCCTTCATCTCCGCTTCCGTAGCCTGATATACCGCATAGCCATATTCAAACGCTCAGTCAGCTCACCACATATGCGTACGTTAGTGAATCGCATGACTCATCTCACTTGGTGTCGTCTGAGTCATACTGAAGCTAAAATGTACGTCCATCAATCGACGATTCGGCAGCCGCGATGCGGTGGAGGGTAGAGTCGGTGTCTTTGAGAAAAAAGCGTTTTGTTGATGAGACCAGCGAGGGAAGCCAACAACACCCGAACGTGACCAAGAAGGTTGAACCCCAGGTCACCAGATCGGCTAATGTTTGTCCTTGATCCTGTTTGCCTCAGGCTCACGCCACTAGGGTGGTACCGTGGTAGTCGATAACGTAAACACAGCCAGGAGACAACATACTTGCCAAGGATACTGTTGGAACGATTTTCAGGTGCGCATGCTCACAACGCTCAGGAGTAGACTATGCATGCATGCGTATGACTGACCGTAATCAACAGCGATGCAATTGACGCGTAAATAAAACACTCATTGAGGGGAGATACATACCAGGAAAGGCTCTGCTTATTCGGTTTACCAGTCGGACATTACGCGTCCGCGTGATGGTTCTTGATCACATGTTAACTCAACGTCATATCACTGACTTCGAAGTTCGAGCAATCCGCTTCCTCGCCCCGCAGTCAATCAGTGTCGCAATGGGTCAACGAGGCTTGAATTCTCACCCTTATTCTCATTGTCAGAAACGACATGATGCTCGCATTCGAGAGCTCGTGTTGGATTGGAAGATATGGAGGCAAATCCGCTGGTCTCTTGCGAGACAAATAACACTTAAACCCAGGAAAATGTGAGTTTGACGATTATTGTGCTTACAGACGTACAGGATACCGTCCCCTGTCTCACTCTTCTCGGTCAGTAACGAGTCACAACAAACAATTCTACTCCACGTTGCTTGACACTTACATACATACACAGATCGAGTCTGACGCGAACGCTTGAAAAACACTTCAGGTGGCAGAATGCATGATTTCGCCTCAGCTCCGAGCGAACTTAGTCCTCCATATGCCCTCCATGTGCTCCTGAACAACCAAAAGTCAGCATCATCCACCAGTCTCACCAACAAAGAGATAACTCACAAGATCCACCACCCGTTTCACGCTCTCCCTCGCCAACAACGCCTTCTGGTACCGCTTCAGCCGATCAAACTTGGCCTTCGCCAGCGCCACCTGCAGGATCACACCCACTTCAGGCTCCAATCGCCCGATACCCGTCGTGACGGCAAGTTCAAGCGCTGCAAGCATCGGCGCAATCGCACAGTCCGCGTTCGTAAATATCTTCCCGAACGCATACTCTCCCCCAGCGGTGTCTGGGTCGGGAAGTAACGCCTGGATTTTCTCTAAACCCTCAATCAGCCTCTCGGGTGCCCCCGGTACGCTTTTAGTAATGTCCAACATGGATGTCTCCACGTGACGCGCGACAACGTCGATAAAGAACCGCACGCGGGCGCGCGCGGCCGGGTCAGATGCCGCCGGAAGGAGGCCAGCATCGGGGAAGAGGTCCGCAAGGAACTCAAGGATGACGAGCGACTCTGTGATTTTGGACGACAGAGGGGACGGTGCTTCGGGTGGGACGCTGGGACCGCCGTAAGTGAGAACAGGGATCTGTCGACTCTGTGAGCGCCTTGTGCCTCCATTTTTTCTTGCGTACCTTTCCGGTGAGCGGATTGACTTGGCCGAACCATGCCGGTTTATTGTAAATGTCTAAGCCGTGTGAGGTGTACGACGCTCCGGCCTCTAGCAAGGCGATTTCGACCTATGGCACGCACGTCTAGAAACCTATCGAGCAGGGCTAATAGATCATCTTACCCTGTGGCAGGGGGCCGAGATCTTGCGACACCGTCGCGATGAGCGCTCCCCTGATCTCAAGAACAATCACGATGACCTACCTTGAGGGTGTCATGATAGTAAGTAATTTGCTCCGGCATGTTAATCAGTAAGACTCGGCGACGGCTAATTGTAATGGCAGATGGTTGGGGTAATTTAGCTTCTGAGCAGCCGACCAGTCAGCTGCTCAGCGTGGTACGGGGTTTATAAACCCAGGCATCTAATACGAATCCAGGACTCCAACTTTGCAAGATGCGAGTCATGCCGCGCTACCGATCACCGGGAGTCTAAACGTAGTAACACGATGTGTCAGCCTTCGAGTCATTGTTCCAAAAAAAGTTGTGTCAAGGGTCACCTCGATCACTAACAGAAGATTCATAGTTGTGTTTTACAATCAGATCACTCCCATAGAACGCTTTCATATCACCATCGCACTATCCGTCAACATGTCCTTCATTTCCGTCTCGGTGACCGGTTCCGCTACGCAGCTATATCCAAACAGTCGGTCAGCTTGACCGCATATGTATAGGCTAGCGAATCTTGTCTCACTCGTCGCCCTCATATTGAAGGTGAAATGTACGTCCGTCCATCGACGATTCAACGCTCACGACGCGATAGTAGAGGTCGTCATCCGTGAGGAAAAACGTTTTCTTGACGAGATCAGCGGGGGAGGTCAACAACTCCTGGACGAGATCGTCGCTGAGCGGGTCAAGGTTGGGAGACGTGGGCCGCGTGAGCTCTGGAAGTGGTGGGGGTCGCCCAAAAGGCCGAAATAGGCTTTTCGTGGATGACGAATCCTTCTTGGGTTTCGTTTGCGACCTGTATCAAACGCTGTCGTTATATCTTTGGACATCATCAATCCAAGTTGGCACTACCTCAACTCGGTCACTCTGGCAAGTATCCTCCCCGCGAGGTCTGGCGACAAGCTTCCTATTTCATCACGGTGAGTCAACAGTAAGTTGTGTGCAGTCAGCGAGTTCAAGACGTGGCTGGGTAAACATGAGTATTTATGTAACCCTGGCCCTGGAAATGGACTCGGACGTAAAGAACTTACTCGTACGTGGTGCGGGCTGGAACTTGAAGCGATTGCTCCAAGCTTGTCAACTCGTCGTCATCCAGCTTCTTCTTCTGTGCACCCAGTGGAGAATTCTTCGCAACCTCCTGGTAAGCGTTGGTTATTTCTTCCTTGTCTCTACCTCGAATAGCCCTTGCATGCTCGTCAAAGCTAAATAAGAATCATTGCTGTCAGTTTGCGTCCACAGTCACAAATCATGCCTGTTGAGGTACAAGACACTCCGTTGAGCCATTTGCTCGACAAGTTCCGCATCGGTGTTTGATGTACTCTGAGGAGTAGTCCCAGCTTCAGACATGGTGGCAATTGAGGATGACCCATGAAAAGTTGTCCTGGTGTACTTATGTATAAGCGAAGTCGCAGGGCCGTCGGAAATGCCATACATCTTGTTGCATTGGCAAGAGTTATTACGTGCACTGTACTTCGATTGGTCGTACCGTTATGACAGCTGTGGGCGCAAAATGACTCCTCCGAGTTGTGAGGCAACGCTCCACCCCAGATAGCGCCAAGCGACAGCTCATCGAGGCCGCCTTCAATAACGAGTCATATAAACAAACAAGTATATTCCACATTGCTTGACACTTGCATATATACAATAAATCGAGCCTGACGCCAACGCTCGAAAAACATTTCGCGTAGCAACTTGAATCCGAGATGAGTCACTTTACTCCCGACCGAATCTAGCCTTGTATACGCCCTCCATGTGCTTCTGAACAACCAAAAGTGAGTCAGCATCCGTGAACGGGTCTCGCCAACAAAAAAAAATTAGCTCACGAAATCCGACATCGCCCGCGTCACGCTCTCCCTCGCGAACAACGCCTTCTGGTACCGCTTCAGCCGATCAAACTTGGCCCCTTCCAGCGCCTCCGTAAGCTTCGCCAGCACCTCAGGCTCAGCGTGCCCGACGCCCTTCTTGACGGAAACCTCCAGTGACCCGAGCAGCGGCGCGATCGCACAGTCCGCGTTCGTAAACACCTTTCCGAACGCGTACTCGCCCCCGGCGGTTTCTGGATCGGGAAGCAACGCTTGGAGTTTCTCCATTGTCTCGATCAGCTTCTCAGGTGCCTCCGGCATGTTATGGAAGAGGTTGGACATGGACGTCTCCACTTGGCGCACGACGTCGATAAAGAACCGCACGCTGGCGCGTGCAGCCGGGTCAGACGCCGGCGGGAGGAGGCCAGCGTCGGGGTAGAGATCCGCAAGGAACTCGAGAATAACGAACGACTCTGTGATCCTAGTTGACAGAGGGGAGGGTGTCTCGGGTGAGACGGAGGGCCCTCCGTAGGTGATGACAGGGATCTGTTATGACTCTGTGAGCAGCCCGTGTGGACAGTGATTTTTTAATCGCGCACCTTTCCGGTGAGCGGATTTACTTGGGCGAACCATGCCGGTTTGTTGTAAATGTCGAAGCCGTGTGAGGTGTAAGACGCTCCGGCCTCTAGCAGAGCAATTTCGACCTATGGCACGCGTGTCTAGAAACCTACCACGTAGATGCAACAGATCGACTTACCCTTTGGCAGAAAGGCGAGATCTGGCACCACCGTCACAATTAGCACGCCCCGCATCTCAAATATAGTTATGATGACCTACGTTGAGGACATCGTGATAATAAGTGATTTGTTCGGGCATGTTGGTATGTAAGACTCGGCGATGGCTCGTTGTGACAGATGGTTCGGGTAAATTAGCTTGGGAGGTGGGTGGCCAGCTCCCAAGTTTATAAACCCAGGCGTCTAATACGGATCAGGATTCAGGCCAGTGCAAGGTGCACGCGTCACCCTGCGGATGCCTAAATGTTAAACAGCGGCGGGAATATCTCTGGAAGCCAAGGCATAATACGACGCGTCAGCCTTCGGGTTTCTGGTACATACTACGATCTTCCATGAAGTTCCATCACCATCATTTGTCAACATGTTCTTTACTACCGCCTCCGGTTACCTGATCCACCACACAGCTATATATTTACGCTCAGTCAGCTCACCGCATGATTCAGCTCACTCGGTGTCCTCATAGAGAAGCTGAAAGGTACGTCCATCGATCGGCACTCCAACTGCCAAGGTGCGATCGTAAGTAGAGGTCGACGTCCTTGAGGTAAAATGGTTTGTAGATGAGACCAGCGGGGGAGGCCAACAACGTCTGAACGTGATCAGCACTGAGCGGGAAAAGGTTGGGAGACCGTGTGGTGCGAGCTTCGGACATGATGGCGGTTGCTGATGACCCGTGAAAAGTTATTCCGGTGTACTTATAAGCAAGAAACCGAAGGGCTTTTGCATTGGCAAGAGTTATTACGTGCACTGTGCTTCGATTGGTCATATGAGAGTTGTGGGTGCAAAATGACTCCACTGAGTGCGTGGAGTAACGCCGCCCCACCCCCCTGAGTACTGAGTACTGAGTCACGAATAACCTCAGAATCAAGCCTCCATCTGCAATTTCTACGCGCTCAACGAGTGCTCGACGAGCAGATTGTTTTAGTTTAGGTCAGGGTAGGATTATGCAACTGCCTTGTATGGCTTCATGGGTTGCAGCATCTGTAGGTAACTGCGGCGACCTCTGATTTTTTACAATGCCCGCTGATTATCTCTGACTGATTGAGCCGCATCGTAATCTTTCAGTGACAACCGACTTATCATATCAAACAAATCTACAAATACCCCTCAGAGATTGTATGGTACCATTCCTTATCAGAGTAGTTATTGAGATAGAATTCATTGTATACCTCCAAGGAAACACCTGCCGTGGCCTCGCGATTGTGTCGATGACCGTAAACCGGAATTAATTCCACAGCGTGCGTCACCGCAGTGATGGGAACAATCTGCATGGCATGGTGGGGCTGACTGTCAGGCCCGAGAACATGCTCACGCCGTAGTCGATACATCTTCGTCACGTCATTAGGACCGTCGACTATCTCGAAGAATTGGATGCAAAGTAGGGGCGTTTTCAGAGGAAGGGGAAGAGGGTCCTTCTTCGTCTCGGAAAACGAAAAGACAACACGAACCTGTGCGACGATAGGTACTGGAAAGCAGGGGTTCATTGAGCAAGAGGCCTAACCACATGACACTGAGATTTACCGTCTGTGCGTTCGTTGTGGAGAAGCACCGTGTCGCCTTTGCCAAACGGGAACTCCGAGGATGGGGGAAGGGCTTGTAAAAGTTGACTAGGCATCACTTTAGATCCGAACCTCGACAGCAGCTGAAGCCGGAATGCATTCCAAACATTCAACTTGTTTGGAATGGGGGACTGGAAACCGAGACTAGATAGGAAATTGATAAGCGCCAAGCTGAAGTCGGGCAGCTGATACGTCGAAGAGATCCATTGCAATGACACGTTCCGGTTGGTAGGGCGGATAGTGACGTGGGCTGCTACACGTGCATCCTCTGAGACGATGCCTTTCAGGAAATGATTGCGAATTGGGCGGTCATGTAAGGAGAAGGAACTATGATCCTGAGGTGAAGCACGGAGGATCCACGCAAGCGTCAGGTCGACATCAGTCATTTCATCAAACTCATCGTCCATGATATTGTCCAGTGAGGCACTGCGCTCCACGAGTAAAGTCATGAGGTCAAATTGGCACATTCTTTCTTCCCGATCCAAAAGGCGTATGATTTGCTGTGCGAATGTGTTCCGCTGGTGGCTCGTACGCTCAAATGGGTTCTTGCAGTGTGTGATAAGGAGCCGCTCACTGACGTCAGCTGTAAATTGAATGGAGGCGCCGGAATTACGAATTGAGTTGGGAAAGTGGTGGAGAAGCTCAAGTTTGGGGATTTCAAAATGATCGATGGTGCCAGATGTACCATGATGGAATCCGGTGTCGATGACTGCTTGTTTGTAGTGATGGAATTCTGCTAGGGATTCGGCCAACGAGGTGATGGATGATTCAGTGAACGATGGAGCTTGAGCTTTGTATATGAAATCGATCATAGCCCGAACAGCACAGACAAAATCTTCGGGAGTTGGCCCAGCGATGGTTGCAACGATCGTTCGCTGCAAGTCTCGGTGCTCCCGGCCGGTCATTTGCTTGACATGCGAGACTCCATTTGAAAAATGGCGCGTACCGACCCGTTTGTGTTGACTCTTGAACCGTGAATCTAACTCGTCTGCACCCAGGGCCTCTTTACACCAGCTGAGAACGTGGTCAAAAAAGAACTTGTGTAAGGTGTGGAGGACTTCGGGAGTGAGGAATATCGCAGGGTCAGCGAAGCGCCAGTCCCTCCAAAAAGGAAGGTGCACGCCATTGAGGTAGAGCTCTTTGGCAGCTTCAAGGAACTCCCGGACTTTCCAGGGGTTGATACGCTGAGCAAGGCGATGGATTTGTCGAAGTGTGTGCAGTCCGGAGCGAGGAGGATGAGCAGTGGCGCTGGAAAAGTTGGATTTGACGGCGAGGGTTACAGGTGATGCGCTCTGTGCTACACATGCAACCATAAGTGATTCTGGTAGATCGGCCACATAGCCTGCAAGGGGTGTGAAACAGTAGCGTTCAAACCCGGCAGGGTCAGCCATGCGAGCGCCCCGAGCGGCTACAGTTTTCAACGAGCCGCACACGATGTCCATGCAACGATGCCAAAGTCTCGCTTGGAGGACTGAGTTGTAGTCACTGTGTACAACGAATTGAGCGATGGGCATGTATGCGATGCACGACCATGCGTGAGCAGTTGCTTTCATGCGCACGTCAGAGCGAATATTTCCAATCGTAAGGAACAGTGGATGCATTTCCAGATTTCCGGTCTGTCTCGAAGCTGGCGTTTTGTCAGAGGCAAGTATGATAGGCACGATTGTAGCCCCGGCAGGAAGTTCTTCCTAACATTATGGTGAGCCTAGAAAGAGAGAAAAAAAACAAGGCTCACTTGTATCCTGGTTGCCTCTCGTGACGACATCCATTCCCCGTATTCACGATCACTCAGTTCCGTGTAAACTTCATGCGGGTCATAGTACATATGGTGCCGGAAGATTGGGTTGCCGAAAATCGATTGTGCCACATCCCAAGCATCTCTCCAGAGTAAGTATACTGGGTGGACAGTGATGTATTCGTCCATCTCGATTTTGGTGCAGCGCCAACGTGGACCTTGGGGTAGCGTGTCCATCCATGCAAAGAGTTCGTCAGCTGATTTAAAAGCCGGCTTTCCCCTCGTCTTAAACTGTATTTTGTTAAGACTAAGAGTCGAAAGGCGAATAATTACTTACCCAGCCAAGCTTCAAGAACCGAGTAACCTGGCCTCGATTGAGATTCTCGCACAAGAATTTTCCGAATTCCCATTCGTCCCTGTCTGCAAAGGGGTAATAGGCATTCTCCATGCGAGCCTTCCCGATTTCTTGATCTCTTTGAGTAGATTCAGCGCATAGGCGCTCAAGCGTGTTCTGAGCTTTACCGTAGATATAACTGGAGTTAGGATGGTATCGACCGTGACGAGGTGTGTATTGCTGAGAAGATAAACCCGGGGCAGCTGGAGGTAGGGTTTCATTTGAAGAGTGGTTATCATTGAGGTGAGACCAAACAGAGTCGACCGAAGGTAATGGTTGCGAGCAGAGTGGACAGACGAAGCTGTAGGAGGTGAGCCAAGGCCGAGCATAGAGAATGGAATTGCTCACTCTTCGTTGAACTCCAGAGGATGTATGGTGTCGAACGACTCCATCATTGATGTCCAGTCGTGCTGTCGCTGGATGCTGGATGGATGCTAAGTCCTTCAAACTCCGAATACGTTCATCCAACGTCTTTGCGCACCGTCATACTGTTGTCAATATGGTACCTCCCACTATGACCCCTCCACCAGCCAGTCCCACAAGTTCATTGACATGTTTTGAACCCCTTCACAATGACCCAATGGAAGTGTCCCCAGTCAAAAAGTCACTCTCTACTGGTCGTTTTCATCCTTACCCTAAGCCACCAGCGCTTAACCCTATGCACAAGCATCCGCACGCAATTCTCACCCAAAGTCGAGGCCCTTGCAGCAGCTCCTACGGTGACATAATGAACCCGTCTGAAGTAAGTTGGACTACTTTCATTTTGTACTATCATCACACCTTGCTGTAGGCTATGGACATTTTCATTCGTGGTGTTAGAGCTCTACCGAACGACATTCTTCGAACCGCCGTTCTCGCGAAGTATGCTTTGGCGGAGAGGAGTTGTCATCAGCTTCTCTTGGCTACCTGGGACCTTGAAGGGACAAAACGCCAGGTAAAGGCCCTCGAGAAAATCCAGGATCACCTCAAGAGCATGCATTCGCTCAGCGAATCAGAATACAAGTTCTGGCTCCAAATGTATACTGATCGAGGGCTCTCTGACCTCAAGGACGATGAGCTGTTTTACGGGGATCAGCTTCCTCCTGCCGCTCAGGCGGCAGATCGAGATGCATCTGAGCTCACCTTGATGGTTGACCATTCCCGAGCGCGCGGTCTAAACGTTGACACCCTGGATGATGGTAGTGGTGACGAGAGTGGCCTGGAGTTTGGCGGGGATCTCGAATATGGGCATAGGGGGATCAGCGGTGACCGAGTCATGGGAAAGCGTGGTACCGGTGAGGACTCTGGCGAAGATTCTGATTGATCAATCAGTCTTCTCTTACTATGTACGCAATTGTCCGTTCATTGTGAACTCTACTGACTCGAATATTGCACAGTTATTCAATCGAACGTACATAAGATGTACACCTTCCTTGCCGCATGTGCCATCTCGATCGCAACTATGTATTGTGTTTGTTTCAGTCCCCCTGACAGTGTACTTGAGTGCCGCGTGTATATTCTAGCAACATGTGTTCTACACCAATGATATAGGTCTAAGGGAATAAGCCTGCAAGTGCAACCACTACTCGTCACTACCCACATTCCCCATGGCTGACCGACGTGGTCGTCGCAAGCGTCGTATGGCTCTGGCAAACCCACGGGTGAGTACAACTCAACACTCGTCTGCTTTAATCTGATTTTTGTTTCAGCAAGTTGCGAGGCCACGAGGGGAGCTCAACCCATGCTTGAGGCTGGATACAAGTCAGGTGACCTGTGCTGCCGAGCAGCCCAGCGACCCAGATGCAGTTGATGACGGACTCTCTCACCACCTTCTTCAAAATGAAATCCCGGTGCATGGTCCACTGCATCCACAGTCAGCGTATTCCCAACCCTACTCATCGTTGATGCATCCCGAATCCCGCCCAATCCTGCCTTTGTTCACTCAAGACGAACCTACCCCGATGCGCGGTCTATTCTATCCGTCATCATCCTATCCTGGAGTTCATCCATCATCGTCTCACCCTGACACTTATCCATCCTCCTATCCCGATGCACACCCACCACCATCGATCCATCCCGACGCACACCCACCACCATCGATCCATCCCAACGCACACCCACCACCATCGATCCATCCCGACGCACACCCACCACCATTTCCATACGCTCAAGGTGAAATCCCAATGGGGGGTCCATCATACCCATCGTCTTACCCTGACTTGGAGTCCCACGCACGTCTTCCCTCCGAATCGCCATACGCGCACGCACTGTCGCAGTTGAGTCGACCTCACGAATACAGTACAAGCAACATGTGCCGTCTTAGTGTCCGAGTGCCACGGGCAGTCAGCTCTGGTGGTCGGGCCGCACCGTACGTCATACCAGGCATGCGTTTTGTGCCGGCGTATGCGCCGTTGCGTCCAAATGAGCAAGTACGTGGTGACATAGTCACCGCTGGAGTTTTTCGTGTAAGTGGACGTTCTTATCCTACTGTGAACCATGGCTTATGTCCAGTGACACCCAGGCTGGACAAGAAACATCGGTCACAAACGCACCTCCCCCAATCCGTCGCCTCCCAGCACCAACCAATGCCCGTGGTCGTGGTGAGGCTACCGCATCAACTTCAGTGCCCAACCCTGTCGTCAGAACGCCTAGCAACGTGATGGACTCAAACAATACTGCACCGCTCGATGTCGCAAAAATTCTCGATCGGGCAAGGATCAAAATGCGACGCAATATGTTTTGCACCACTGCCATACCCTCGAAGGAACAAGTTAAGGAAATGTCACAATCGTCCCTCCAGGCCGCTGCCGCTGAAATTCTAGGTACAGTCGGTTATCGCTCATTGTGAAAAACTCATTACCTTTTCAGAGACTTCAATGCCGTGGAGCGGTGCAACGGACAACAAACATCTGAAGACCGTTGAGGCTGTCATTGCAGCAACACGAAGACTATTCAAAGACCCGGCACGACAAATCATCCATGAAGCATACTGCCTTCGGCCCAGCATACAAAGCGATCAACCTGACGCTGAGGTTTCCTGGAAGCGATCGATCATCCCGATCCTCCTTGGAGACGACCGGTGGCTCCATGCCTTCGATGACGTATGTCCTTCATTAGAGCAATATTTTTCTCACTCAACTCACTCAGGATGGAAACCTCACTGGTTTCCTTGAACACAATGCCATTGTCTCGGTTATTTTGAACACAATTTGGCTCGGGGGGATCCACTCTCAGATTGATGATACGATGAAAAGTTTTTCCCACGTTATTGCTCTGGCTGGGTCGGCCATCTACTCAGCGCTTTCAGAGCATTCGACAGGCCCTTACTGTCCACAGGAGTTTTCCCCAGCAAATATAGAAAAAATCTACAACAAAATATTCTCACTATCAAATGGGCCCCTTAGGTACAATCAGCTTGCTTCATTCAAAGAGAGGATCTGAGTTTGTGGATCCTCTCTCATCAATGGATAGATTATGTATACAGTTGTTGTAGATATGATCCAAATCTAATCATGCAATCATGATAATCTCTTGATCACCCAAAAACTCTCAGCCAAGTAGTCCACCAATCAAAATAGTTACCGTTCATATTGTAAGTGTTCGTAAGTTGTCAAACTTCTGCCAACCACTTGTTTCATCCTAGCTGTTTTGCAGATGGTCTTGGAATGGATACCATATCTTGGTGGTCTAGGCTGTGCTCAGTTACACCTTGGATGAACTACAACACCATGATATTGTTTCTCGGGTTCCTGTTGAATTCTATCACCTTTCAGAAACCGATCAGATTGATGCACTTTGAGCATGTCTTATCATTCACCACCTCAGCTCATTCCACATGCATTTCAGCTCCAAGCATCACTTGCAATATTTCATGGGAAATATACTGTGGTTACTGCTGGCACAGGAAGTGGAAAGATGCATTGCCAACACATTCCTTTGCTCCTTTGACCAGACACACTTTCCATCATGATCTCTCCTTTGAAACGGCTACATACATAATTCAGGTATGACATCTCAAAGTGTGTTAACGTTGTGAATATTGTTACTGTGGTGAATCACTAGGTACTTGAGTGTGAAAAGTACCACATCAGAACCATTGTGATCAGGGAACTGCATGGGTATGGGTAACTGTGTATTGATACCCTTACCCACATGGGTACATGTATGTGACCCGCAGCAATACCTGGACCAGTGGTGACCCATACCCATACCCACAGTACGAGTGTGGATACCCATGCGAATGAGAAGAAGTGGGGAGACAGCGATGTCTGGTGACCGTCATGCACTCTCGTTCTACCGAAAGCCCATGGCGGTCATCACACGTCATCTTCCATGTGGGAGGGTGGGCAAGGGCAAGGTGTGTTGTCATCCCAATGGTGATGGTGATGGTGGTGGTATGGCACATGGTGCCGTCAGCGTCATCTTGGTGGTGCTCATGGTACCACCGCGCTGTCGTTGTTGTTGTTGAGGTGAGGGCGAGGGCGCACGGTGGTGGTAGTGACACGGTGTCATTGTCGTCGTTTCGATAGCAGGGGTGGTACCACATTTCCGTCATCATCGTTGGCACCGCAGGGTGAGGGTGAAGGCATGGTGG